>VXBU01014127.1:120781-180905 GCA_013400315.1 Bombycilla garrulus
TCATCTGTACAGAAAAAAAAAATGCACATTATTATGTTCAGAATTTCAGTAACATCTCAAAATTACACAGCATGGACATGTAAAAAAAAATAACAAAAAAAAACCCAACCAAACCAAGAAACCAAACCAAAAAAACTGAAACAAGGAGCGGCCAGGATTTATACACAGAAAGGGGAAACAATTTACAAAAAAAAAAAGTCTCGTTAATGTCACATTTAAAAACAATCATAATAAAAAAAGAGACTACGTTCAAACAGCATCTGCTGTACAAGAGGGATCCGCTGGGTTGCTTTGTACACCGCGGGCCGCTGGGGAGCCCCTTCCCCAGCACCCGGCTCGTGCCCAGTCCATCACTCACGTTACTCACACCTTCCGATCCTCCGCTTCAACGGCGGCAGCCTCACCTTTCCCTTTTCTCCTAGTTCAGTATTCCCAAGGCGACAGCTAGGCGAGCACTTCTGTCTAGCTCAGTCAGCACAGGGGCAAGCAGGGGTGCGATCTCAGGGTGCAGCGATTCACCCTGGCAGGGATCTTTGCGTTGGGTCAGCTACGGAATCAAATTTGGGTGTTGCGCAAGGAGAAAATTTTGCCTCTGGCTAGCGAAGAGCAACGCTGTTACTCCTCCCTACCCCAGCCAGCATTCAGGAACTCAACGGATCAGGACAGGACAGGACAGAGCGCAGGGCCAGCTGAATTCTCTCTGGCACACGTGTGATTCGGGTCCCCTCTAATCATGACTTATCGGTGGGAGCAAAACGGCAGGTTTGGCTCCCCAACAGGGACACTGCACAAAGATCAATACCTGGCAGCTGCCTGGAGGATCTGAACCCCAGAATGAGGAACGCACTCTTACACAAACCCACACTCTAGCTGTTTAGGTCCACAGAGCTGTTTAAATATGGACAGAAGTGCTCAATGAAATACTCTGGTTTCTTACCACACTTGTGCACTCATACACACACACCTCAAAACTATCTTTTTTTTTTTTCAAACAAAAACGATTAAGTAAAAAACCCTACAAACTTCTTTCACTAAGTAATAATGTTGTGTTTTAACAGAAATCGCCATCCAACATGAACACAGTTCCTCTACATTATGGGATTCCAGCAATCCCTCTGGCTTGTCACATTTCTTCCCTCTGTACCTACCTGCAGTTAGTTTCTGTACTTGAGACAGTCACAACCGTTATCTTCCGTACAATGCACTTACTGTGGATTCTTTCAGAGCAACACTGATTATATCACAGTGTCAGATTATGGAGGAAATGCTAACATTTTGCTACAGAATTATTCAACCTTCACTAGAACTTTTCCAGTCCCTTGCAGTGACACAGACACAGAGATAATCAACCCAATCTGCTGGGCAGTACTTCAGGTGCCAGGAATTTTGTTCCCATACAGATGAGTTACTCCAGCAGCCTAATGACAAAAGTGAGGCAGGAGAATCCCAAGCTGAAGCTCTCAAAAGGACTTGATTAGACTCACTAGGTAAACAATAAATAAGCTTATTACTGTGAATGAGCATGAACTGTAACAGGCGAGCAGGAGTGGGGTACAGAGGTGCACATCATGCACAGCTCCTGACACGTGCACACACATGCCATCATTTAGGAAGCCTAGCTGGTTAACCCTTGCAGCAGCAGGAAGCAAATGGAGAGCTGCAGGCCTTGCCAGATCCCAAACATCCAGCTCTTCCATCCACACCCTGGGCACCAGCATCATCAAGTCTAGAATAAGCTCTTCAAGAGAAGGTTTTGTGATGATAAATAAAAAACCAAAAAACCAACAAAACAGAAGCTCAACCAACAACCATCTCCTAAACTGATTCAGTGGAAGGCAGACTTCTCCAGTGAGAGGTAAGGGTCATGAAGAGGAAAGACTACCACAGGCTCTTCCACACTAACCCACTTCTCCCGGCTGACTGCAGCTACAGCTAACACTCTCTGTTACAACAGGGAAGTTTAAAAAAGGCTTTCTCGAATTCAAGGCAACAGGAGCATTTCTTACAAGCATTTCTCACACCTTCCTACAAGGGTGGCACAGGTTGCTCAGAGAGGCTGTGGATTCCCCATCCCTGATGTGTTCAAGACCAGACTGGATGAGACTCTGAGAATCCTGGTTTAATGTGGACAGTGTCCCTGCCTAAGGCAGGGGTTGGAATGAGATAAGCTTTAAGGTCCCTTCCAACTCAAAACTGTTCTAGGACTCTATGATTTTTTCTTTTCCTGCACTGGAAAATGGTTACCTGCAGGCAAGATGATGTGTTGGCAACAGCAGAAACAGGTTATTTTTGGAAGAGTACTCCTGTGGGTTTGTGCTTGCAAAACCTCTAGATTTTCAGGTATCCATGAAAAGGAGGAGAATGTTTCAAGACTGTGACTGGTAGATTTTTAGCTGAGAAAAAAAAGCAGATTTGGTCATCACCAGTGGTAGGAGACCCGTTTTTAAGACATGAAAAGATAACATGCTCAATGATAAATGGCCTGGACCCCTTGCCAACCTTTAAAAGGTGGGTCTCTTGTCTACTGAGACAAAAGGTTTATTTAGTATCCTACTTTGTCTTCCAAAGGCCTCAGGCCACACACCTCTAACACCATCACAGCACACTCACATTGGAACTGTGAGCCTGACACAGGCAGAAACACCACCAATCACAGACTAACACCACTGCAGAGCACGGACTCCTAATGCCATGCTCCAGGCACCCTTACCATAATCTCCTCCAAATTAAAAAGAAAAAAAAAAACAACAACAAAGCCTTATATCTGAAAGTAAAGAAAGTCACCTTCAGAGCTGAACAGGGTTTACATTCGGAACCAGGGCTACAAACCTACAATTTCCACTGCAATGTCTTTTGGAATTTATGTCATTTGGAAGATGCTATTTCTAGACAATAAACCATCTAATTACACTTTTCAAGCTAATCAGGTTACAAAATGTCTTCTCAAAAAGTCACAACAGTTTAAAAAAATCCCTCCAATGGCAATTTAATTATGCCAGATAGACATTTTGGAGAAGCAGGACTCGTGCCAGCAAGCAAGGCTGCACCAAGATCCCATCTCCCTTGCTGGCAGCTCTGTGAGCACACCCATCTTGACAGCAGTCATTTCAACACTCAGTCAAGTGATACAATACACAATTCTAATTGCCAATCTAATATTTGTGGAGTTATACACCTGTGCTACCTCAAGAGACGCAATTAACTGTTTCTCTTCTCCACTTCATGCTGACAGCCAGGCAAGCTCCCTAGCACCAGGGAGGAGGGGCAAGAGAAGCAATTTAGGTTTAAATTCAGTTCTACCTCACCACTTAACTGCAATCCTACCATACACTAACTCTCCACAGAAACTTCATTGCTCAGGCTTTTGCTGCTGCTTTTATTTATAATACTTTACTATAAAACCAGAAGTGTTTGAGAAACTCACTAGCATAGCAAGTCTAAATCTATCTTAGTTTGCCACCATCCTCAGAGCGGGATGACGGTATGTTTGCAATAAGCTTCAGCAAAAAGTCATAGCAAAAGCTCACAGTATTTTGTATATGCCATTCTGTGTATACAGCATCACCAGAATCAGCTGGTCCACACTTCAAAGCATCTCAAAACCACCTCCACTGTTCTTCTAAAGAATGGGGAGAACTGGAAATGCCAGGTCTTACCTACCAGTGTGCTAAGTGGGAAAATAAAGTTATGGTTCAAGCATCAGCTTAAGTTGGACAGTTTCAGGCACATGGTTTTTACCACAGCACACATAGGTGAGCACATCTAAAAGGTGAAAAAAACATATCCTCCTGTACACATTGACTCTCATGCAACCTCTTCTAGATTTCATCAACACACTCCATGTTTCAGTCAAAGCACCTGTCTTATGAGCTCCATTTCTCCTTGTACTTGAGGAACACACTGACGATGGTAAGAAGAGGCCACAACTACCGGTGCAGGTTTTCCAAAACACCCTCTTTGGGCTCTTGGGTGCAAGTATCAGGTTCTGGAAGTACAACTATACACAGCACAAATGCACATGTTGATGGTAACTGTGCAAAAGCTAAAAGCTACTCCTTTAAAGATCCAGATGTTTCCACCTTTCACACCACACTATCATTCTTCCATCCACTTCTGCTTGGCATTCTGGATCGGCACCTGTGTCCTACATCCCAGGAAAATGGCAGGTGTTATCACCATTAATTATAGTTGTGGAAATGAAAACCACTCTTCAGTGCTCCTGTGCAAACCACTAAGACCCAGAGTATGGTTACAAAGCACTCTGCTAACCCACAAGTAACCATTACACAGAGAGAGAGGATGTTGAGTGTTCCGGCACTTTCTGCATCACTGACAGAGCATTGCACTGCCAGTGTGTCAATACCATCTACACACAGTTAATTTGGGAGGGTAACAGCTTAGCAGCAGCAAGGTAAAATAAAAGGAGTGTTAGAATTTTACTGCATCATCGCTAATAAAAAAGTTGACTGAGTAACTGCTCAGAGCACGTCCTGCCCACTGACACTGTTCACTACTGACAGGCTCTACACACCTCGTGTCTACATCGTGTCTTTAATCTACTGAAATACAAGTTGTACAGCTCACATGAGTATTCAATCCTGGTCAGTATTTTATTCTATCTTGCGAGCAGCAGAGGAAGAAAGGGAGGACATCTTTTCAGCCAAAAAATCCACAGTCACATAAGCAGGATATTCACTAGGAGATGACACCAGTGATTGGTGTCCTTAGGTTGTCCAAGACTATGCTCTGAAGATGCTTTACACAGACGAGCAAGATGTCCAAAACAAGGCCAACTGTGGTGTAAGATGCAATTTACCCTTTAATTTCCTGCCTCAACTTCACCCAGCCACAGAGGATGACTAGATTTCAGCATGAACCATTACCTAAATCATATAGTCGGTATGCAGAATATGTCTGTCTTTAAAAATTTACTTAAAAACTGCTTGAGCTGCAGGTCATATCAGTCTGATTTGGAGAGTGAAGGCAGTTCCAACAGTACAACAGAGACTTGTCTACAGGCAGGTAAACGAGAGTCTGCTAACAAAGGGGTAACAAAAGCTGCTGGCTGGGCTGCCAATGTTGCACACAAACTTTCATAGGATGAAGATGCCATGGTTGAGATCCAGGATGGGAAAACTGAGCCAACACCTGCTGCTTTTCTAAATTTTTTCTTTTTTTTTTTCCTTTTTTTTTTTTTATTCTCCTCTCACAAGAGGGGTGGGTAGACTATACAGAGGAGGGCTGTACAAAACTGGGCACTGGGCAGGCATTTCTTCAGCAGGCAATCCAGGCTCTACCTGTCCTTGAGCTCTCTTGTCACCCGCTTGGTGATGCGTCCACACATCAGGCCGATGAGGAAGAGTACACAGATGCCAACTGTGATCACAGACAGGATGTAATTCTTGGATGGAGAGGTCATAACTTGCATGGCAAGGTCAGAAAAGCCCTCTGCTGGGGCAACCTGGAGAAAAAGAGAATAAATGAGCCAAGCTGTGCTCTCCCTGCAACCCTCAGTCATGACATTTACCAGCTTTAGGGTCAGGTACTGCTATTGCCTCCTGTCATTCTCAGACCTGGCCTGAACCAGGAAAAAAGCAGGCCTGGAATGATTCACTTGAAGGAACTGCTGTTTAGGAGGGACCTTTATAATAGGAAGTTTTCCTGCACCTATTTCATTGCCCCACACCTTCTCTGCAGGAGACTAAGCCCTGTGTGCACAAAAGATAGTTTAATTCTGCATTGTTAGGGACACATCTGAGACACAGAGATAAGATCTAAGTTCCAAGAAGACAACCTGATTTCAGTTTTTCTGGACCAAACTCAAGAATTTCATTACAGTTGAAGTTTTTCATAAATACCTTGTAACAAAGAGATCTAAGGCATAAAAACACGGAAATTGTTTACACATTCACCTTTGCAGCATAGCTCCACATTTCAATACGATCATTAAGGCGTTTCTTGCATTCAGGCTGCAACCTCACACGCTTATCTTCCAGAGCTTCCATTAAACATGACATTTCTGTAATGTGCAGAAGATGGTGTTACAAAATATAAACAGTGGCTTCAATAACATGGTACAGAGAGGGCTCTTCCATTCTCATGAAGGCTGATGGTTACAAGGCTTTCTAAACAGACCTGGCAGACTATGCCTGAGGCTAGCAATTTCACCAAGATTCATGATCAGTGTTGCATTTGGAGATGCAAGGAATTTTACTTCCAGAAAGAAACTAGAGTACGTATCCAATGTATAATTCATGTGGTTTACATGAGATTTTAGAAACTCTTATAAATCTGCACCTTCAATGAGTTGTACACTCTGAACTCCATGCCACCAGCCTTTAGAGAGAGCTAAGATCAAATTCAGTTCAGAAAAAACACAGTCTTATCTCCTTAGGCATGCTAGGAGTTTCTTTTGAACAACAACATATTTTGAAAGGTTTAACTTCCTGACTTTTCACACAGTCCTGTGAAAAGGAAATGGGATCACAGTGTTCTGGTGCCTACAGAGGGGCTTGGCCAACTAACTCACAAGCCCATTTAAACGCTCATATGAGACACAGACATAAAATTTTGTACTTTTAATTCATGCTACCATACTTCACTAATCCCTAATTAGATGCTTTCTGCTTTGCAGTGAAGAGTTATTTAGCTTGTAGCAAACGGGCCACAGACTTAGCTAAACCAGCTCCAGACTTCTAATGCACAACTGTCAATTCAAGCACTTGCAGGCAGAGCCCTCTCTAAATAACAGACTTGGACACAAGCAAAGACTTCTTCACACCCATTCATCTGCCCCTTCTGCTGCTGTTCCATCCCGTTGCCACAAATGACTGGTGGAAATACCCTGTATGTGAGATTATGCTGGTAAGAAATGCAGGTTAAGTATTCAAGACTGAGAGGTTACACAAATACAGCAGGAGCACTTACGGCGTCCCCTCCCTGGAGGAATGGCAGCACAGTGGTGTTTGATGTCTAGGGCACAGGCCGTGTGGAGCACTGGGTCAACAAATATATCTGCTTTACTTTCCTTCAGCATGTTGAGCACTTCCTGCAGAGGAGGAAATTACAAGTACACCTCAGAAAAAGGAGAGAGAACAAAACTCATGCTGATCAATGACTCTGAAAGGTGTATAATCTTTTCAAATCCAGTATCGTGAGAAAATCCACTACTGTGCTTGGATACAGACATATATATGGAGAAGGACATAACATGAATGCTGATTTAGGCTTAATTAAGTGTACTGGCTTGTAATGTTCCTTAAAATACTCAAAATAATCTAAACATAAAGTCAGTATGCCAGGACTACTTCAGTTAGAACTGAAATCAGGTGCCATAGCCATGGCACAGCTCATACAGCCCTCAAGCACACAGCCTGGGCCTACAAAGCCTGCAATGGAAACAGCATCAAGAAACAGGTTAGTAACAAGAACCCCTGGAAACCATACTCAAGAAAGGATTCAAGTCTACAATTGCAAAGGAGGAACTTTCAACACAATTTTCACCAGCAAATTGAAATGGAATTCAATCACTGCAGGCCAGAACCAAAATGTATAGGGAAATTTCAGCACTCTGGCCTCATACTAGCTAGAACATGACCTATGCTGTGATCTGGAAAAATCAGACTTCTGCAGGGATGGAGCTTTTTAGAACACAACCAATTAATTTTCTTTACCTTCTTGCACATCTCAGTTTTTATTTTCAGAAGATTCACTTTCAGACATTCTTCCACCTGCCCAGTCTGCTCCTGAGCTGCTGCTTCTTCTGCACACAAGCTGGAAATCTATTTTGAAAGAGGTGTTTTAACATAAGTAGCTCACCACAATCATTCTGCCTTTTAGCACATTTATATCTCAATATGTTAGTTCATCACAGGGTGCAGCTAAAGAATACATGATGAGATTTCTTCCCCCCCAAAATCCCTAAAGCCAAATGCAGCCTGGCTCATGCAATATGCATAACCCTTTGAAACCCAGAAGCAAGAAGTCAATATTCACTGTACTGAGGAGGAGGGCAGGGAAGAAAACAGCATGGAAAGAATGTGAAAGTATGAAATAAGTAACACTTGCAGCATGACCAACTCTTTTACTGAAAGTGAAAACTCAAAAAGTCAGACTCCATTCCAGTTAAGGCTGACAAGACCAGAGAACTGACTTTTCTTGGACAACAGGAAAAGTATTTTTCCACAGTCACAGGTACTGCTGAGATCCCAGATGAAAAAATTAACTTCATATTAGCACTGCACAGGAAACTGCAATTCTTGTGCACTGGATGAAAGTCACAAGCAGAGAATCTGACTAGCTAGAAGCAGCTCATAGGGATTTTTTTGTTTTACTTATTAGGAATGCATGTTTTGAAAAACAAAAATCTGTAACACAAAGGGAGCTTTCATACTGAAAAATTAGCTATGGAGTGACTCTCCTACCTCATCAGAACAGTGCATCTGAAGCTGGGGATCCAGCCGATAGTCAAGGGCTGATTCCTGGATTATCACTCGAATTTGGTCCTCGCAGTCTGGAGAGAGACGCTGTTTGGAAGAGAAAGTCATTAACTCACTCAATGACCTTTGGAAATCAACAACCCTGTACATTAACCTGTATTCTGTAATATTTCTATACATAAAGGAGGTTTTTATGTTCCTATAGCCTGTTACATACACTGAACACATCACAAGCCCAAGTTTGATTTGTTATTCAGTGACTGTTGATCAGCACGATCTGCACATTTTCTCATTTGCAGGCACCAGTTATACTCACCTGGTCTGCATATTTCAACTTGAGGCACGAGATGACTTGTCCCTCCAACTCTGTATCATCCTTGGCCCTATTCAGGATATTTTGGCAGAATTTTGGTATGTCTGCTTTGCATGCCTTCCTGAGCACAGGGTTTAAGCGGTAATCTAACCAGGAGAGAGGACAGAACTTCATTAGAGCACACATCTCTTCAGATTACAGAGTACAGCACTCTGAAAGAGATGGGACAGAAATTTCCTGGATGGCATTATACCATCAATGAACATAATTTTTGGGGAAAATAGTATTTTTTCACAAAAGAATTTCAAATTGTGAGGTAAGAGTTTCAGGAGTAAGGAGGATTCAACAACACATGCTGACCCTCGAGCACTTGACCTAGGGTCAGTGTGTAGACAGAAAATGACAAAGGAGAATAAAATAAAACTGATACTCTTTCAGCCAAGCAGAACATCTCAGACAAGAGAGTTCTGTTTATATTTCAGAAGAAAATACCTGTGTTCTGTGTTATCTGGCGCTTGGTAATCATCTGCTTGCATTTAGGATCCATCACTTCACTGTTCTTGTTTTGTTTCAAACACTGCAACATGTTTTTTGAATCCGCCTCTGGACAAAACCGCTACAAAAAATCCCCAAAAACCCAACAAGTTGCATCATTAAAAGCACTTGAAAAAAACCAAACCTAACAAGCAGTTTCCAATTCAGGGAAGAGAAAAAGCACCTGCCCAACAGACAGGTACACAGCCACGCTGCCTAGCTCCAGCACCTCAGTGATACTCTCTGAATTGACTATGGGCATTAATGTCTCTACTTATGGACTGAGCACTGAGCTGTACAGTCCTGATTGCCCTTATCAAAAGCAATTTGCCTTTATTTTCTATTCTTGAGAAACAGCACACTTGGAAGGAAATAGGTCTCATACTCAACTACTTTTGTTCTCATTTATTTTAGAACCTAAAAAAAAAACTCTTTGAAGCCTATACACACACTGCTGCTCGGTGTAAATGCTGCTTGGACAAAGCAACAGTAAAGACTTCATTAGTACCACTCAGGGCAAACTCAGACAACATACAAGGAGAAAGCAGAGAGGCGCTCTGACAGTAATTGACAGTAATTAGCCCATTCCCATCAGAAAGTCAAAAGTGAACCAGCTTACCCAAAATTCAGACCAAGGTACTAATTTCTTTTGTTAGAAACTAATTCTGTGGGTCTAAGATAAGGCTTTTGCATCTTCAAATCCTCACTATTTTCACGAGACCACAGGTCTCTTTAAAAGCATGTGTCCGAACTGGATACTAAGTAACTCTCAGGATGTTCTTCATCAACTAAAATATGGAGTCAGGACAGTCTTATATGAGCATTCACTGCTGCTACCTACATGGTACCACTTCCAGCTTTCATTTCAGATTTTAAGCTCTGTATGATTTTGCCTGCTTTATCAGTTTGATAAAAGTCTGTGTGCACCAGGTCAGCAGTGAACTGAAGATTTTACTCTTCCCTGTAATCATAACTTCTTCACCCCTGCCAGAAGCCAATCCAAATCCAAACTGACTGGATGAGAACTATATTAGGAGCCTCAGCACAGATTTCCTCTTCAGTTCTGCTGGCAGTTGGGAAGACAAATTTATTAGTGCACAGGCTTTGATCAGGAAGTTAAAAGAGAGGAAGAAACCTCAGCCTGATTCAGAGTTAAGAAACAGATTACTCTGCAAAAAAGCAGTAATACTTCTGAAAAAGCACAGCAATATTGTAACAAGCTTCTATGGGAATCTCAAAGCTGACTGAGCTCTTATATCCCAACCCCATCCTCTTAAATGAGCACACTACCATTACCTTGATCATCTGCTTGCAGACTCTCATGAGTGTGTAATCCAGTTCTGGGTCCATCATCTCTGTCTCCTGCAGTTTAAACACTTTCTGGTGGCACCGAGTACTCAATTGCTTCTTGATTTCTTTTAGGCATTCAATAATCTACAACACAATATTGCAGACATAATGTACACACTGTTGATATGATTCTGTGATACACAGCCATGTATTCCCCTAATGACCACCTTCATCTCATTTGGGCATTTAAGTTCCCAGTGCCTAGATTTATCAGAGTCATTACCAATTCTTATTTTCAGGACTTCCTTTAAGCTCATCTTTTCTCACAAAGATTTAATGAGATGAAAAGGGTCTCTTGGACTTATTCCAGAACCACAAATCTCATCCTGCAGACATCATGCCTACGAAATCTTTAGCAACATTTGCAGTAACCAGCTGCTAATAGCTTAAAACCAGCATAAACTGAAGAATGAAGGGCTCACAGCATTGCATTCACCAAGTATATTAATGCTTGTATGCCAGTGAAAAAGAAAGAAATTAACATTCCGAAGTACTACCAAAATATTTGAGTGATAGCAAAATGAAAATCTCAAGCTGCACTTACAGGGGCAAAAGTGTTCTTCAAAAGTTTTCTGAAATGAAAGTACAAATTAAATTGTAAATTATTAATAAATTCTATTACCTGAGCATTGCCATAGGGCACGTTCTGGCAGTAGTTCTTGATGTCACTTTTACAAGCCTCATACAGTTCTGGTTCAAGCCTGATATCCTCAGTCTGCAGGAAAAATTACAATATGAGCTTTAAAGTAGGACTCCAGACTATTTCACTTGTTAAATCTCTTAAATGAAGACCTCTACTCAAAAAAAGTAAGCAACCTTCACAACAGGTATTCAGTTTCTTTGAATATAAGGGTCTTGGGTGAGAGAAGTGGTGTTAGTAGGAAATCAACTTTGGAATTCCTTGCAGCGATCTGTCAGCTTTTTAGATTGAACAAAGAGTTTAAATCAAATTATAGAGCTAGCAAGTTGTTTCCACTGCTGCTCCTAAAAGGGCATCAACACAAAACTGTCCAAGACAACTAAAATCTAAATCACATGAAATCTAAAGCACATTAACAGCCACCCATCTAGTAGGTGATCTGGTGAATGAAGTTTCCTGGTTTTGGTGATGCCCAACACCTGTATTCTTCCATACAAAGGCAAGAATGCTGCCTTTTCTGATATGGACCTACTTAAGGTGAGGCTTTGACACTTAAACAGTAACTACAGGACAAAGATCTTAAGAGTTTATTACTGCAAGCACTGCAGCAGGAAGTTGAGAGGCAGCTTTGCCTACCAGAACAAACACTACTCCTATTTATCCATTGAGCAACTTGGAGCAGCTGGAGTCGAGCTGCTTCATCTGTGCTTGTTTCCTCAGTCTGTAAAATGAAGCTTTTGTTCTCTCTTAGAGGATGTTAAGGACATCAGAATGTGTAGCACGTTGCTGTCTAACACTAAACATAATCACTTCTAGCTGAAATTCCATGACCATTTAGCTTGCCTTAGCTTTTGTGAGACTACGTTTAAGGCACTAAAGCAGACAATCAGTACTTTCACCGTGAAGGGCAGTTGAGCCTTGTGTTGCAAGAAAAGTGGAAAAAATAAATAAGATAGATCTTACAAACTATCTTCTTTCCCCCCCCCAAAAGGTGGACAAACCAGGAAGCTTTAATTGAAGGACCTCACTATAAGAGTGGGGAGGACAAGTTTCAGGCATGTTTACCATCTCTAGCTCCTCAACACGCAGCTGTTTGCGGCACTTCAGAGAGACCCTGTGCTCCTTGGCATCCTGCAAAGTATCATTGCGCACAGTTGTGCTCAAACAGATCACTACATCCACCCTGCAGGAAAGAAAACAGCTTTTTATTCATACACCCTTCCCTAAGACCAGCCAAGGCTGATATTGGATTACCACACCAGAGAAACTGACTCCAATAATCCAAACAAAGCATAAAATTCTTGTGCATCTGGGTACAGTTCTATGTAGAGTAACCAGATCACAATTAAAACCTAAATTGTAGTCTAGATTAGCAGACAGAAAGACATTCAAAATCCCATCAACCCCTCTGCCCAGCAAGACTTCTGCTCTTAAGTCATGCCAGCACTTTAGAAAAGCTTTGCTTTATCTCAGAAATAGATGATGGTGAATACCTACACAGCATTGCAAGCAATCCTTTTACACTGTAGGAAGGGCATTTACCTCATAAAATACAAATAGTCTTGCTATCCACAAACAGGACTGACCTTGTGGGTAATTTAGCCTTACACTATCGCAGAGGACATTAAAAAAATCCCTTAGACTGCAGCAAATAAACCAGATACAACAAGTGGGGTATTTTCTCTTCCCAGATCAGCAACTAGAACAGTAGTCTGCCTCTTAGAGGACAATGAATCTAGCAAGGATATAAGACATTCTGGGACATGCAATCCACTAATTGTAATAATTAGCTAATTTCATAGCAAGCAAAATAAAGAGGAAAGGCTTCTATCCAAGAGTAAAGCAGAAGTAATTTTAAGAGGCAGGCCTCTACCTTGAGCATCTGCAGAACACAGTCACTAAGGGAACACATACAAACTAATCAACCTTTATAGGAAGTCCTGTATTTTCCATCCTATCATGAAATATCCTGTCACTTAATTACATATTTATACAATCAGATTGCTGCTTGGTCAGGCACTACATACTTTTTTTTGATGTTGGGGCACAGTTTCAGCACATCCTCCTTGCAAGCCATTTTAAACTTGTACGAGAACCTAAAATCTTTCATTTGAACCTGAAAGAGAGAAATGGGGAGAAAAACAACTTTGGTCATCCAGAGTTTAAAACAAAAAAGCAAAGTGCTGGCCAAAAGAAAATTTGTTGAATCACACAATTAGCACATACTTTTGTTTAAGCTTATTAATATGGAAGCAAGGGGAATGCTGCACTGTTGAAGAAGTTGGGACCCTGTTGACCAAATGCCAGGAAGGAAGGAAGGGCTGAAAAGAAATTATCTCCAGAAGTGACCATTTATGACCAGGCATGCAAATACAACTGTCTGAAATTCACAAGTGCTCTTTAAATACAGTGGGAAATCAATTTCAAAGAAGGAGCATTTTTATAATTAGCTAATTCCCAGCAACACCCTGAAAGAACAGAACAGTCTTCCACTGATAGCAGAGAAAAGCATTGCTCACCAGCTGGAAATGAGTAACACCGATTGCACATTTTTCATTCATTTCCTTCTGGTGTTTGTTCTGTATTAGACACTCCATCAGGTCCCCAGAATCGATCTGGTTATCTGCAACCTCCTGAAGAAAAGATGAAAGGCATAAAAATTAACTATTTTTACAAGTCATGGGTCTTATGCTCTTCTAGCCCACTGTGACCAGGAAATATGGAACTTACATTCCCACTGCTCTCCATGGTGAGCTCACTATTAACTGACCACCCTTGAGCTGGCACCACACAACTCCAGTACACAACTATGTTTATACAGCTCAGAAAAGAACCATCTCAGAAATACACACACTTCAGACTCAGGAGAACATACTGCAAAGACTCACTGCTTACATGACATATTATAATTAGGTGCCTTCACTGCTCTTTAACTACTCAGTCCTACACCAGTGAAGTTATTTCAGCAGTGCTGAGCAGCTGCACAGAGTAGAGTGCTTAGACACTTTGCCTGCATGTAAAGGAGAAGGAAAAAAGTCAAGTATTTAACCCACTGTAAAGAGTGATTTTTGCCAATTAAAGAGCAATTTTAATCTTCAAACTACCTTTTATGCTCGGGCTCTGACAACAGCATAAACACTAGGTGGAACTAAGAATTTTTATTTCAGGGTGATTTTTTAATTAGAGACTTTTGGAAATTATTAACTGTGATTTTATTTTTGAAGTGTAGCAAAAACTATTACTAAAACGCTCTAACTTTTCCCACTGAGTTTTTCCTCAAAGACATTCACACTATTACAGAGTACTCACATGACAGAATGTCTGGATAATGGGCTCACACGCTCTCATCAGCAAGGCTTCAATTTGAATGTCCTGCAGAAAATACAGTTTTTCCTTTTCACAGTGAATGCACAAGAGAAAAAGATTCTGGAAAAAGCCTGTGATAACTCAAACTCGACCCAGTTTACAGGGTTTTGAAAAATGCAATCCAGACAGCTTTGCCTTTTAGCTCTGACAATCCCAGGACTCCCACTTGCCAACATGGCAAATTCAAAATAAGTCTTCCAGCTTAAGGAAAGAGCCCGGTCTCCACAAAAACTCCTGGCCTGGATAATTCAGTCAGTCATTCTCCTCCAAACTGGATGCTAGAGCATTAGAAATCACCTTTCACCTAGGCAGGAGCTGAAGATTTGGCACGGCTCAGAGAAAACCAAAGTTTCTAACCACTGGAAGGAAACTTTCCCCAATGTACAGTGTAAATTTTAAGAGATATGGGGAACAGTCTTGGTCTCAACAGTCAAATATGCAGCTTCATAAAAGTAAAGCTGCCAATGTCACTGGAAATCTCTACAGATGTACCTGCTGGTTATTGCTTGCAAAAATTTTGCCACTGGGAGGGAAGCTGCAATAGCGTACTCAAAACTACTTGCAAGCAAGACCAAAATCTCAAGTCCCATATCTTGACTTGTGTTAAAGTTAACTGGGTTCCTGTGCAAATCTTAGTTGTAGTACTGTAAGTGATCATTAAAGTGGTATTTTGATCCCAGATCCTAGCTGCATATCTACAGCTCCAATAACCTCAGGTTTTTTCATCATTATTAAAATGGCATGCTTAACTAGACATGCTCATCTATTCCCTTTACCTCAGGCTGAAAAACCACTCACCTCAGACTCCAGCTCAGTGAGGTTTCCCACTATGTCTCTGCAATCAGGCACCAAGTCATCAAGATGGTCCTGAAGGCACTCCAGCTCCTACATAAACAGACATTTTAATGTGTGATCCAAGAACCCAACTTGAAGTTCTGGGCTTAAAACACTGTAATACACGTGAAACTGCCCTCTTTTTTGTAAAGTCCTAAATCTCATTTAATCCCACTCCTCTACTAGCACTCCCAGAACACACATATATAGTAATGATTTAAAATGTTGGTCCAGGATGTTACTACTTGTTTTCAAAAGCTGCATGATGTGCTTTCACTTCTGGAATATCCCATTTAATTTGCCCTTTCCATAACCTTAAAGAGAGGTTAATTACCCAGCCTATGATGGGCATTTCAAAAAAATAGTGGTGTCTACAGCATCTGCTTCAGAATGGTCCCTTCTCTACAGCCCTCTGAGGGCACAGCAATTTAACATGAAGGTATTTGTTGAAACTTAAGTAGTTACAGATGTTAGTTCAGTCCTGTATAAACACAGGAAGTACGTCAGTATTTGCCAAATGGAAATGGGATAAAGTTTATGTGGGAAATATCAAGCTTGTAATAGAATATTACAAGGAAGAGGCTATGGGAGGTAGGGTTGCCTCTTTAAAGCCCTTTTTGCAAACTATCCCCTTCTCCCTTTCTCATCCCACTAACATTTGAATACACAAAGCTTCTTTGCACTGCCTGTCTCAGTCTGGTGCAGATTGTGCTTCACATTGCACTAATTTTTAACACGTTCTCCACTGTTAAGAGGCAGCAAGATGTCCCTTTTTTGTCCTTCCCACCCCTCCAGCTTTGCAAACGAAGCAGCAGTGATATTGTGTACAGTACCTGCCCTGTCTCTGTTTTTTCACTGCACCATTTCCCCAAGTCAATCATGCACTTGTTCTGGAGGGCTGGGTCCAGCTTCACATCCATGGCTCGCTGATGGAGGATTCTCTGGACCTCTGCTCTACACTCTCGTGATAGCTGCAAAGAGAACAGGGAGTGTTTGGCATATGGGGTCCCTAAATGCACACAGGGCAAACAGGATGCTGTCAGGTAAAGTTCTGAGAGTGACCACAAATGCCATCATCAATTCCAGAAGGCACACAAGTCCTGCACTGCTCAGCACAGGCCTGCCAAGAAACGTGGGTTCCAAAAGAGCTTGGAGCTCCGTCATTTAGTTTTGGAAGAGGCTTCTCTCATTTATTTAGAATATTAAATTTAATTTTATATTCTTAAATTCTACTTCACTTTATGAAAGAGATATCAGATCAGGTCCTGAGGTTATCTGCTACACCATTACTCAAGGCTACAGACTGATTCTGGAGAAGAAAAATCAAAGTAGCTCATGCCCTTAATACAAAATGGGAACCCAGAATAAGGCAACATAGTCCAGGTGTAATTTCTTCTCAGCAATCTCCACTGCACATCAGAGTCAGCACTTGCAAGACAGGAAGAAACAAACTGTAGGAAACCAAGGGATTCTGGTGTGGTGCTTATCCAACATAAAAATGCACTAGTTGAAACTTAAAGCTTCATACATTTAAAAATCTAAACCACTGGAAGTTACCTAGCATGCTGTCAGCAGCACTGGAAACAAATACAGGTCTAACCTCCCATGAGTTTGCTTCCAAGACTAAATTTCAAAATGACAGCTGCTCCCTTAGTCTACTTTCCAAAAGAAAAATACATTCAAAAAACTTTTCTCTCTCTGATAGATTATTTGCAGGGTGGCTATTGATTTCTTTGGTCAGCACTAATATAAAATGGAATTAAAAAGTCTCAACTCAGCAGCCTAAGAAACTGCATTAAAAAAAAATTATTCCTAAAAGAGATGCTTTCAATCAATACTTGACCTCTGCTACAAAAGACCTTTTAAATCAAGCTGTGGAAATTAATTTTTAAACTGGGCCATTGTGTAAACCCATCAACTCCTAGGGACCGTGTGCACTACAGTGCCAAAAGAAATGGAACTGAGTACCCAGGTGCTTTCATCTGAGTGCCCTGCTAAAGGCACGAGAGGGCAGCAAACTTGAAAAGAGCAGCTCCCAACCACAAATGCGATTATGGTGGATCCCCAGACTGGAGGGCAGCAAGTCAGATCCCCACTGTCTTCTTTAAAGACAGCATAAGCACATTTACCAGTACAGCATGCTCCAAAGAACTGGAAGGATGCATTATATCAATAGGAGGAATTAAATGGAATATAATCTGAAGCTGGGCACAAATCAAAACTTAATTAGAAACAGCTGAGGAAAGCTGATCTTGAAACTCCTTTTTGCATAAAACCAATTTTGCATCTATGCTGGCTATCTGCAAGGAATCACATTCCTCTTTGGAAAGACATGAGGGAGGACTTGTGCTGGGTTGGAACAGAAATGTAAGTTGGTGAACAGCACACAGTTCTCTCCACAGGCCTGTGACATGGGTTGGTCCTCCTGCTGGGCCTACTTTGCCTTACCAGAACAACCACCTAGACCTTCAGAGCACATGTGAGGAGGAGCTGAGCACCTGAAGCAGTGCAACTACCACCCACAGTAAATGATTTAAAGCAGCTTTTCTGAGTCCTGGCACTTCTAGCATTGCGTGTCGAACTTCCAAACATTTGGGCAACCCTTCTCCTACAGATCAAGGAGCAGCAAGCTGCCCATTAGTACTTACCCTCCTTCCTTGCTCCTCTGTGCGATATGCATGCCTGTACAAGCAGGAGAACACGGCCCCTGCAGGCATCAGCTCACTGGTCTCATTCCAGCCATGGGTATGGCAGAGGCGGGAGGCATCTCCCTGACATTTCCGGTAAAGGACTGTGTCCAACCTGCAAACAGATGAGTTATCACTGGCACTTCAATCAAACATGCAATGTTTGTCACATCCCAAAATGCTCTGGAGGCAGAAAATCTACTTCAAGTTTTCAGGCAGCACCAGGACACCGCTCAGCAGCAGCGTCTGACCAACTGAACCAACAGGTAGCCTTAATTCAAGTTAAGTTGATTTAGGCAATCAACTCCCTAAATAACACCAGAATATTTAATTACAGATCAATTTTTCAACACTTCTTGAAGCATCTCCCATTTTCTTCTGCAGCATGGCAATCAGATGCTGACACATGAGAAAAGAAATCATCTCCTTGATGTTCTGAAGAAGCAGAAAGGCAGGTACGTACCACACTTTGCTCGTGTAATATCTTACACTTACTTCGTACTACTGGCATTCTGAAACATCAATTCCATAAAAATCTGAGTTAGATTGATTCTGCCTGCCCCAGATTTGAACCAGCTGCAAACTCAGTGCCCCTGCTTTGCATGTAAGTGCAGATCTCTTAAGATGATGTCTAATTACATGAAAGCTAAGTAAGATATTGCTAACCTCCCAAAATGGAAACTTCCTATTTATAAAACACTACAGAAAAAAAAAATCAAGTGATTTCAGTGGGCACAATTATATAGATAATGATAAAGGTATCAACAAAACTCCTTCTACTCTGTGCTTCTGTCTGAGGCACATAGTCAGTGTAACAGATTTGTAAGCCAGTTCTGGGAAACAGTGGTTAAACAAAGATAAGCTAATGCTGCCCGGCCTGCATTATGAATTAGAATCATTCTTACTCCCAGGAAAATGCAAATAATCAGTCTTCCTTCTTCCAATCACTTAAGTTTGACTCAAACAATGAATTACCTGCTGGAAACAGTACAGGCAGGAGACCCAGCAATGAAGACAAACTTGAAGGGGGGGTGGGGGGAAACTAAGTATTCTTGTCTACCTATGGAGCTAATTATTGAGGTGACTAAATTAATAGCCAAAAAGCCTTAAACTCCCTGCTCCAGGAAGCCCCATGTTTAAAAGCAGAAGGTTCATAGAGCACATCAGCTCTCAGCTACTGGCAATGCTGTCCATAAATAAATGACTTGCTGTGAATCAAGATTTTCTTAATGTTTGATTTGAACACTCCTTGCAGTAATTGAAGCCTAGGACTTCTTGCCTTACACTCTTTGTGGCCACTGAGAACAATTATTCAATTTCTTGCAGTAACCCCATTTAATGTACTCTATTTCCTCACCTCTCAATCTTCTTTAGAAGACAAGCCAAACACTTATTCATTCCTCACTGGTCATGTTTGTCAAATTTATTCTCTCCTCATCCTAACCAACACTGACACAAGGCGCTTTGTATATATTTAAAACAAAGCACTGCCATCTCTAGATGAGAAAGATTGAAAAGTAGTGCTCTGAAGGGTATTACATCTGCTCTACAGGCTGTAAGCACACTTAGAGAATTTGGAAAAAGGCAGAAATGGAAGCAGGAAACTTATCACACAGTGAGTCTTTGTTATACTTAAAAACTGGGTTTCCTTAAGTTCCATATTGTAGCACTTAGAGCAGATACAACTGGCTGCCACCTGCAGAGACAGTGACCTTCCACTTCAATATGGTCAGACAGAATTCTTCAATTAAAGATGCAATGAATCTTAGAACTCAAACTTGAGCACTTTCTAAGGCTACACCACTTCTAAAAGAGTACCTGATTTAAGTTGCATCACTCTTTTTCTAAGCAGGTTTTGCTTTTAGTGTTCTACACAAGCATTAACACCCTACTGACCTGGCATACTTCAAAGTCATCTTCTGAACAGCCACAAAATAAACTGTTTTACAAGGAACTGCTAATGCATGCAAACACTTAATACAAACATAAAGTGAAGATAAATTTTGGTTTACAGTACTCACTTCCAGTCACGAGATATAAAATATTGGAGCTCCAGGAGCCTATGCTCACAGTCTTCTACCATTTTCTCAGTATACAAGTGCTCCATCAGGCAAGACAGAATCCTACAAACAGAAGAAAAAGCCAGGGCACAGCCTGTTAAAATCATGCTGAGCCTCCCTGTAACAGCTGGTGTTGCCAAATCAGTCCTCCAGTGAACCACAGATAAGATGTTAAAACTCAGTGAAGATCTTTCTCTTCCTTCAAAAAGATTACATCTAAAACAAGTGTATATCAGATTTGTAGCCTCTTATGTGCCATTGTTTTAATTATCTCAGCAAGTCTGATATACAACAAAATCATAAGGAATATTCCATGGAAAATATGGCACAGAGAGAATATATTATGAGATGTGAAGACAAAGGAGACACCTGTCTCCACAGTACGGTTTGCTTACCTGGCCTTTCCAGGTTTGTCACT
Organism: Bombycilla garrulus; assembly: GCA_013400315.1. Lineage (NCBI taxonomy): Eukaryota > Metazoa > Chordata > Aves > Passeriformes > Bombycillidae > Bombycilla > Bombycilla garrulus. The sequence goes on from VXBU01014127.1 coordinate 141,422, forward strand.
TTGTGATATTGCTTCAGAAGTACATAGTTAAAGAAATTAGCACATCAAATGTTACAAACTTAAGTCTAAGTGCCTGTGAAAGCTACATCCTTCACCACTGCTGAGCCAGTCCTCCTATAAAATACTGGCCTGCTTGTACAGCGAGAATGGAGACAGCTCAGTGCAGCTCTCTATGACTGGTCTGGAGTCACCAGTCTGGACAGGTTTTAGTGTCTTTACTGGTCAGCGACAACCTTCATGGACGCCCAACAGGACAAAAAGCACCAGTTCTGACTGAGAGGCACCTACATGGGGTCTCCAGAGCGTATGTGCTTGCAGGCTGTCTGTATCACCGACTCGCAGGCCTCGTTCAGCGCGCGGTCGATGCGATAATCGGCACCGGGGTCCGTTTCCTGAATCAAGGTTTGAAGCTGGAAGAAAGGAATTGTGGACAAGAAAACAAATGTTAAAGATATAAATGAGAGCACTTACAACCTCTCCGTGTGGCAATTCTATGCCAGTAACGACACCATGATGTATAAACTCTGCTCTGCAGTGTTTTATTTTAAAGCTTGTGCTGCCAACTCCAGCACTGCTGGATCCTAATTATCATTATGAAGTAGCCCAGGAACATCGTATGGGACCAGTCCCACACTGAAGGTCAGCTGTAAACCTGGACTACTTACATACCAATTTACAAAACAGAAAAGGTAAAATTTGATTTGCCTACTGTATTTTTGATCTATCTTAAGCTTTGATGGTAGCCTCCTTCCATAAGGGTGACAATACCAAACACAGAATTTTTTTGTATTTTCAGGAATACTACCTACAACTAAAACCTGAATCAATGTCTAAAAACTGTATGCCTATCTACAAAGTATAGACCAGTTTTTAAATTGTCTGTAGAGGACACAAAAGTTTTATTGATAAAATGTCGTGTTATGATGTCCCATGAAGTAACATTTCCCGAGGGATGCCTGCTCAAGCTTTTGCAAGTCAGGGTCTACAGTACATATTACTTTAGAGAGAGTGTGTGTGTGTGTCTAAGGTATATAATAAATCCAGGACACTATGTTTTAACTACTTAAGTAAAGTCATAGTGTAAGTGAAAGATGAAAACAAAAATATCCCGAAGATTTAGAGACCACGTGTGCCAACCCAAAGCTATTTTCCCAGCACTCTCTTTATGCCTTCTAAATACTTTAAGTTGTCATAGATAAACACTGTAAGAACAACTCCATCAAGTCTCTCCTTCCTGTGAAGCAACTATTCTGACAAAAGCTGCAATAAATCAATTCTCTCCTATTAATAAGGAAAGATCATTTAGCATATTTAGCTCTATGTTACAAAATCAAATGTGGACACAGTCCATATCATCTGAACATTAATTTGGGAGGTGTCTGCTGCACCAGGGGAAGGCAACTTGGGCAAATCTTAGTTTTGGGACAAGGGTAGTAGCTTCTGGACCATAACTCAGCCAAGGATCCCCATGCCCAACTTCATATTCCATCAAGGTTGGATTTCCAAAGACTGATGGAAAGACTGGTATCATCATTTGACAGGCAAACATTTTCAGCTGAAAAATTTGAAGGGAGAAAAAAAGAAAAAGAGGTTGCTGAGAAAGCAACTGCACACCAGCATCAAATGGTCTATATGCTCTTAACATCTTGACACTTAGTTAATGATTTTTGTCACTGGCCCTCAGCCCAACTAAATCAGAAGCACAGTTACAATTTTATCCTTCACCTTTCAAAGTCTGCACCTAAACACCACCCAGGAAACTTTCAGGGACAAAGCCCTAACATCACAAAACACGGGCATGAAAAAAGCATCAGAGAGCTGGAGAAAATACAAGCTAACACTATTTATCCAGTAGGAAACTTGCAGTCATGAGGAGAGACCACAGATTGCCTGGGAGGAACACTGGATTTCCTGTGACTCGCTCTTAATTACGCCCAGCCTCAGCTTCTAAGGGATGCAGCAGGCAGCTGAGAAGAGCACTATCTATAAAAAATTATTGGGATATTTTCATTAAAAATTAATAATAATAATAGAAGAAGCATTTTATGCATCTTTGACAGTGGCCAAACATAACCTTAAAATCAAACCTAAACTGGATATGTTCTTTACAAACTTTCTGAAAGTCACTGCAACAGGAAGAAGAATAGCGTGGATTTACTGGTGCAGAGACTCACACAGCCTGCATGGATGGGGAATATTCTGTGTGTAAAATGTTGGGATTACATCAAGTCACGTGACTCCCATATTAAAAAGATGGTTGAATAGAACCTCAAACCCAACATGTTCTTATATACACAGATTTGATAACCCAGCCAGAACATTATGTAGGCAGGATTCTTTCTCAGGTCTCAGTTAATCATATTTTTGTTGCTATTAAGTGGAAGAAGCCAAAGCACACCAGGTACAACAGCTCAGAAGCACTGAAGCACCTTCTTATCCCTCCACTCTGTTTTGGGCACTGCAGCAGCATTGCTGATCTTAATTCTTGACCACATGCACGATGTGCAGCACCAAGCAGCTGCCCTGACTGCAGGGAAGAAGGAATAATTTGGCACCAGTGATAAAAGTGAAGGTTGTATAGGATTTTCCTCCCTCACACAACAAACTCTTACAGCTGACAAGCAGCTGGATAAACTTTATAATGCTCTGAACTTTTATCCTGGACATGGAACTAAATTAACAATGAACTACCAATTTAACAGCTGTTATTAGAAGTTGGAGGCAAGAAATACGTGCCCTTTAAGCACGGATTGGAGTTTTATACACTCAAAGGTCTGAAGAGAGAAAAATCCAAAGGTAAGACAAGGGCAACACAGAAGCCACATATTTGAAAAACAATTTGTCAACAGCTCCAATATAAAATATTGCTTCCACCAAGCAACACCAGAAGTGCTAGACCCTGCCAGTCTGATGCTCACAATTAAGAGACACTGCACCTCCTATCTGATGACTTAGCACAGCGCACACCCACCCTCCCTGTGGGCAGGCTCCCTTAGGTGCTTGGTTTGCAAGGTGAGGCTCAGCAGCACGCAGGGGTTCTTTTTCTAACTTAGGCCAAACCACTTACAGAAAGCCATTGTTCCTCTGCCATCCACAGAGCTTTAGCATTTTGTGAAGCTCACTGTTCAAACTGAGATTAAACCCCCACACAGCTCTGACACCTGGGTCTAGATGTGCTTCCTGCACAACAGCAGTTTGGTGTGAGCACATTCAAGATCACCCTTGCTGAGGTGTCTCACAAAAAATGGAACTTCTCAGATTAAAATACTGGGGTTTGAGAATGTCTAAGAATGCATTTTTTTCAAAATTTTAAATACAAATAATCATTCATAATCCACCTGCAGGAAAGGGTACAAGTCAATGCTCTTGCACGAAAATAAAATGGAGTTATTTGGTTGTGTTTTGTTGTTTTAGGATTCTGTATATTTTTTCTGGCAGATGGGCAAATGTCTCCCTTTCATAAGGCATGCAGAATCAGAGCAAACCTTCACAGACAGGACAGTAAGGAAAATCAGACCCAAATTACATCTTTCCCATTCCAATTGCCTCTGGCAAACTTTCTAGGCAGGTGTGTCTGGTCACAGAGCAGAATTTGAGGAAAACACTTATTGCTTTGAGTTAGTCAAGAAATCAAGGCGCTGTATTAGCATTAGCTAATGATACTGCTAGAGTTTTTTACTCTGTAGGAAAGACAGCATGTGGAGATGGACCCAAAGCACTGCAGCAAGCTCTGCTGAGACCATCCCAGAGCACCTGTGCTGTTCTCCTCTCTGCAGGTAAAAATGTAGGGGGGCCACAAACTGCTCCAGCATCAAGAGCCACACCACAAACGCACATCAAAGATGCTCTCTAGGTACCCAAAAAGAACTGAAATGGCTCCAGCTTACTGTAAAGGATGGATCTCTAACTTTCCTTCCTCAGGGTTTGCCATATGGGCCAACCTCATGAGACAAGCAGTTGAAGTCCTTAGCCCAAATTGCACAGTATCTGGAAGAGTTTCACACAATATTCTCTTCCTTGCAAAGATAATTTAATTACCTTGAAAGGTAAAAGCAAAAAGCTCATTCTAACTCAGTAAGTCAAAACCCAACAAAGCCATTGCCAGCTGAGACAACCCTTACCACTAAAATACAAAAAATTAAGAACAATAAATTACTTAGTATTTCAGAAGTTGTAGGCAGCTATACAATAGCACTGTGTCAGTCTACAGAAACTCAGAACATTGGAATGTTTATCCTGTTCTTGCAATTATCTATTTCCTCCTGCCCATAAAAATCCAGACAAGCTAAATCTACTTATAAAATCAACTCTTAATTTGCTTTCTGCTGTCCTTTGCCCAGAGAACAAAATGTATATAACTTGAAGAGGACTCAGAGACAATCCTATTTACTATTGTATCAACTTACTGTAAAAAAATAAAGCAGTAGCTTAAGTATAAGAGAACTAAAATACCTCCAAAATTGTCCTAAATTCCTAAAGATATTTTTCTCTGAAAGTTTTAAATCTCATACCACTTTTGGAGGCCTCCTGTTTTGACTTATGACTTGTTCTGAACACGCATGTCAGGATCTAAAAATTATTCCCAAGATTAACTGATTTTATGAATATTTGCAAATAATGAAATTCTGAAGCAGCAGTTTCAATTTCATATTTAAACGGGAACAAATATTCAGTTTTTCCACAAAGGCTGCAAAGCGTAAGTCATGCACTACAGAACCCCGCAGGAATGACTCAAACTGTACAGCTGCTGCACCAGTACACCTGGTATTTATGCAGAAATAAGCTTCATCACAAAAGCATCCAATGACTTACAAAAACTTAAGAGATATTTGTTTATCACAAGCTGGCATCATCTGAGGCTCAAATTTTAAGCTATATTTAAAACAAAAATGTACAGAACGGTGGTTCTGTTTATTAAAAGACGTCAAGAGCACACATCTCCCCAAATTCCTACATCAGCACTAACACACCCTTGCCATTTTTATCATTGATGTGACTTTTTTGGGCTCATGGGTCATTAAAACCAAGTATGAAGTACAAAAATGCAATTTCATATTAAAAAGCACTAACGAGTTCGAACAAAAATTAAATTGCTTTCAATTTAAAGAAACGATAAGCAGGATGTATTTGGGCCAAAATGGAGTTTAAAAAAGGCAAAAGAAATAATCCATCTTACAGAGGTATTTTGGAGAAAAATGTCATTTCCTTCACTGGCTGCAAGTACATCAACAAACAGCAGTCTGCTGCACCTCCCTGTCCCTGAAGCTCCATTCCCATCATTAATGCTGAATGAAATAGCAAAAGTAAAACTGAATGGGAAGGTGCTTTGAAAGGTTTTGTGCATTTCCAAGGAGAGGGCACAGGGGGAAAAGGGAAGGAGAGGGGGAAAAAGAGAAGGACAAGGAATGTTTTAGAATTATAAAAGGCAAAATTCCCTACATCTTGCACCCAGGAGAGAATTTCATGACTTCAAAGTGATGGAGAAGAACTACAGAAGATCCAATAAAAAACCCAGAGCACAACAATCCAAAACGTATTTTTTGAGGGGAAAAACACCACCCTTACTGATGTGCTGCTACATACCAAGTTCACAGCACGGCAATTACACAACCGCTTCCAGCATTCAGTGGCACCCAGCAGAGCCAGGCTGACTTCAGCAGAACCTCCATCGAAAGGCAAAAATTGACAGACAAATCAATGCTTCTACCAGCTGAGCAAACTGTAGGTGGAGAGACAGAAAATCTCCTTACTGCCTGCTGACAGTTGAGGCCAACGTTTCCCTTTTCGCCCCGGACGACTTTCATGAGGCAGTGCAGGGTGCGGCCCTTGCGGTGCAGGCCGGAGCAGTGGTGCTCGATCTCCCCTCGGCAGCTCAGGATGATTTCTGGGCTCAGAGAGAAGTCTTCCATCAGCATGCGCCGGTAATCCAGCATTTCACCCTGGCACTCGCTGCTCACTTGTCGACCTGAGCCAAGAGAAGATGATGGGATTTAATTTCAATGCTTAGCAGAGCCCTTCTCGACCTGTGCTACCAGTGTGTTGAAAGAGCAGGGATGATGTCCACACTCTGAACAACACCAGACTAAAACAAATGTGCTGGACCATTTGTGCTGGAAAATAAACCAGTGGTTATGGCAGCGCTCGTCATTTAAACAACCCTGTAAAAGATAGCCAGTCTATGGACTTAACACAGGTTTTTAAAAACAAGAATGCCTGAAAGATTATGAGAATCTTATTTTGGATTTCACATTACAGGAGCTGCTTCTGAAGAACAGCTGAAAGCACTCGTGGACCCACAGTTCTGTAGCACAAGTCAGCTTTTCTCCATATGCTCAAGGGCTCCTTTTTCCACTGTAGAAGTCACCTTTGGTAAGTTCACCAGCTTGGTATGTAACTGGGAGAGGAATTTGTTTGGACAGCAGGTTAAACATTTTCTCCAAGGAAAAGGTTCTCTAGGGCAATAGCACATAAATGCTCAGGAAGTCAAAATTCAGACTTAAACAAGAGTGTATATGGAGTGTCCAATAAAGCACTGCAGCTGCACAGCAATCTTGCTGTAGTAAATGCTTAGATCTGCTATAAGCTCTCCTGCAGCCCCCATCACAACCTATCTATATGTGCACAACATCCTGTGGAACAGAGGACAGCCCAATGGGGCTGCCAGGCATTGTAACACATGCACGTGGTGCTGTGTTGAATAATTAGCGTTCCTTCTAGGCTATGCCTCATGCATGAGACACTGCAGAACCTGTTCCACCATGAAATTAAATATCTGAACAGCAGTTTTCTGCATGCAATTCAAGAAACCACCTGCCCTACTGCATGGAGAAGTAAAAAAACAAACAAACAAAAAAAAAACCAAAAAAACCAAACCAAGCAAACCCACATCATTTCTAAAAACAGGGCACATCATTTCCACATCAATCAGAAGCAATGAGTTACTCAAACTCACAAATGCAGACTGCTTATGGAATTATGGCAGCCTTTCCATCCCATGCCAGAGGCACTGCAGCATGCAGCCCTGTTGCTCTCTCTGAAACCACCCAACTGCATGCCAAGAGGAAAAACAAGCAGTTCTCCAGTGCAGACCTAGAGGATGTAACACACTGTTTCACATTATGGCAATTTCCACAGAACCTTTAGCATGGTCCAGCTGCACTGAGCTTTCTAATGCCTTTGGAGACAGCAGCTGGTGTTAGGACACCTCCAGCCTACATTAACTTCAGTGACCAAAGATAATTTTCTCACACTTACCTTCTTTCTATATAGGGAAAAAACAGAGTCAGAGAAATTAAGGCATTTACTCAAGCTACTGAACTGCAAGAAAAGACATTATTTACAGCAGGCAGAGGACTGAGTATTCCTGGTTTTCCCTGAGGATAAACAGGTTCTCTATTCTGTGTTTTAACCTTGTAGCATATTTAATGCTTACTACACAATGGAGGAAAAGAGCTGCTTGAATTCACAGTGAATAGAAGGATTTGCAACTACACATCAGCAGTCCAAGTGGGATTTGCTATTTTGCATTTTAAACTTCTTGTCTGCACAAAAGGAATCAGTGTCAGGGGGGTTTACTCAGCTATTCTGATCGTCAAAACAACGGAGATGAAAGCACCATGATGAGGAAATTTGCCTTTGAAAAAAGGTTTGGAAAAAGGAGAAGGGGACTGTAAATACATGTTGAAGCTGAAGGTCCCTTATTTTAAAATAAGGTCCCAGCAAGTCTTGAATTGCACTTACCTCTGTGCACAGCAGACTCTAAGCACATGAGCAGATAGGAAAGGCGGGCTTCCCGCGAGCGGGGCAGGTTCTCCACGTTGCAGCGGTATTTCTTCAGGTCACTTTTACAGGACTTGGCCAGCGAGTAACTGACTTTGTAGTCCTGGGCAATGAGCTTCTGGCGGGTGGTCAGAGCATCGCGACACTGCAGGAGACACATTGGCATGGTGGAATGAGCTTCTGCTGGTGGCAGAGAGCTGGACCTGCTGCTGTCAGGTTTTCAAGTTGCATCCCAGAAAACAACCATGCTTTTAAATTCATGCGTTTAAGCTGGACTGCAGCTCAATTTCATTTGTCTCATAGAAACCACACAGTTAACAATGCATACTGAAGTCAATAGATCAGGGGTTTCAAAGGGAGCAGCTCTCTGCAGAGCAGTTCGCAAAACTGCACATTCATCCAGCTTTTTTGTGAAGAGCGTGACTCATTTGTGGTAACTAGGAGCAGTTGCTGACATTTATCCCAGCTGTGGTACATGCTCACCCCATGCCCTCAAGAAACAACTTTTACCAGTTGCATTTACAAAATAATGTGTTTCTTGGATTTGTTCCGCAACGCGCTGAGCAGATGATAGCAGATAAAACACTCTAACTGTGGGAATTTCTAGCCATTTTCCACAATTGGTGAGGTTCACGAGGATGCACTGTGACCAAACCTGAACCCAGCAGCTGCAAGAACAACCCTCTCAATTTCATCCAAAAAAGGACCTGTAAAAACACTTCTACACTTCATAGCTTTTGGTTTAAATTATGTGAAAAGTAAATGAGGGCAGCAGATAACTCAGAATAGCTCAAGCAAATTTGTCCATTCCCAGCCCACTTGAAAGGAAGGGAAGCAGTGAATATGTAGAGTAGGGAGAAGAGGGAGCAATTCTGGCAGAAGGAACAGGAAAGTCCTAGAACCCACTCCCCATTTCCTTACATCAGGTTTTTGACTTTGCCCCCTCCTTCCCACACCTACTTGATGACCTGGAAAGCCCTACTCCAAGATACTCCTCTTCCATCTTTCATGGTCCTGTGCAGTTCCAGACCCTGGGACTGGAAAAATTTACAGCTCTGGACACAGGGAGATAGAGGCTTGCAGATACCTCATCACCTGAAGCAGGGAAAGGCTGGATACAGCCCGGGAGCCAGTTCTGGATGACACAAAGCAAGCCACCCACCAGCAGCTATTGCTGGCTACATGTGCATGCAGGAGCCAACACCATCGGCAAGGAGAGACTCTTTGCTGGGTAACAGCTTCTACAAAACCAGTGACTTTGCAGATGGTCCAACCTTGGCAGCTACAAGAGTGAGAACTACATTCAGTGCTCCTTCTGCTCTGCAAACTGCATCCTCAGAGCATCCACCCCTCCCTCTCTCTACAAAGGCATCTGCTGCAGCTTGGTGTAACCTCTCTACATCTTACATTCATACATCAGTCATGGAAAACACCCTTCAAAAACTACCAGTGTCCCTGTATAGCTAAACAGAGGTTAAGCAACAGCAGCAGTTCATTTCAGTAACACACTTGTACAAAATGGAGCTTTGTTTCAAGCCCTCAGCAATCACTTGTTCAGATTTGAATTTGTTAATTGGAACCAAGCTGTCAGACAGCTAATGCATTTAACAAAAAAGAAATCAGTCTGATCCCTCCAGCACTCTGAGTCAGGCTCCTTCAGCAGATCTTCTTTGAGATCTTTACATATACTCATCTTCATATCCTTTCTGACAGATTATAATTCCACATAATCTCAAACACTACAGAGCTGCTTCCAAAATCACTGAAGCCATTGCTGCCTTAACAAAGCACCTATGCCAACACAAACTTTTCAAGACAAGCTTTCTAGAACAGCATTTTTTGCTGTTGGTGAAAACCACATCTTCAAGAAAATTGGAAAGAAAACTTCAGTCACTGAACTGTGCATCCTTGCCACACAGAACATAATGCTTGAAAACAGTCTTAAAAACACAAGTGAAAGAAACAACTTCATTTTTGTTTCTAATCTGTACAATTAGAACACCACTTGTCCAAGACTTATCGCAGCATGTGGTGACTGCTACTTTAAACAGTAAATCACAATGCTACCACTTAAGCTCCATGTCTGCCTCCCCAAATTGCACACCCAAAACCTTTGATTTATTTAAATCTTTTACTTCAAGGACTGAAACTTGAAACACAAATATCAAAGTAAAAGCGTTTCTTAAAGCAGCCGATTATCTGGCTATGAAGATGACATTTTCCATAATACTGGAAAAGAACAATGCAGCCTGGACTGAGGAATGATCTGATGATTTCTGCAGTAAGGATTTGTCTAACCAGGGTACATACCTTTTCACTCATTGATTCTTCAAACTTGTGATTAAAGAGGCACTTGTACACTCGGCCTTCCCCAGCCTGAGTCTGTGAAACAGAATAGTAACATTTGCCCTTAGAGATAATACTTGTAACTTGACAAGCAGCCTAAACTAGACCTGAGGAGAATTTTTTAAACTAATAATATATTCGAGTTAATACTTCAAATGACAGCAATAGCTTCTATGTAGCAAAAATCCTTTAAATTTTATTGCATTAAAAAAATCTGGTCATGTTTATCATACTTTGAGTGTAACAATTCTCAGCTAATACAAGCTGAGACTGAAAAATGCAGTTCTTCAGCTCATGCTCCAGGCGTGAAAAGTGCTGCAAGTACAGTTCACACCAGGCTTACTTTGTGCAACAGCTCACAGCTGTAGAAAGGAGTGGTCACTCACCTCTGCCTTTCCTCCTCCATTCCCTGTCATACCAACTCTGATGCCCTTTAAACCATTTATGCCAATCCAGTTCATTAACCCATTGGAAATAATGCGTGTTTGTTGGGTGAATGAATTTAATACTGGAATTATTGCAAAATGACAGTTACAGGGCGTCGGTTTTCACTATTACACAATATCACCCAGGCTCCAGTCTACAGTTCCCTTCCACTGCTTTTTCTAGAGAGGTTTTGGGTTTTTTTAATGGATTGCTGTAGAGAAAAAGGAAGAGGAAAGCACTCACATTTTCACAGAATCGCTCTCTGTCATCTCGACATGCAAAGTAGAGATGCCGGTCCAGGTGGAAGTCATCGGAAGACAGCTCAGCTACACGAAGAATTGCTTTCTTACACTGATCAGAAACCTGGATTCGAGGGTCAGTCTCCTCTGCCTCTTTTACCAGGCCTTTTTCCAGGCATGCCACCACCTCTCCTTGTGAATGAGCATCCTATGAGAGACCAAGACACCTGTAACCAAGCTTTTACATAATCAAGTGAGCTGTGATTCTTGCTAAGCATCACATTAATTAAGCAACAAACTCTCTACAACATATAGACTTCCCAACATTCAGCCCAAACTGCATTTAAATTCAGAGGAGGCAACAGTTAAGACCTGTACTAACCACACTTTATACATCACCATCCCACTGATGGTCACCATGAAATCCCCCCCTCCAATGCTCTGGGCTTATGTTAATGTGACTTAATGAGATTATCACTACTTAGTCACACCGCTCAGAGCAGTTTACCAAAACAGCCAAATTATCTTTAATCTGACACAGCTTTCCTGGCACCATGGCAACAGCAAGGAACAGCATCACATTAAGAAAATGCTTGGGGAAAGAAAAATCATAGTTTTGCCACGCCAAGACAAGCCTTCAGTTTGAGCAGTGAAAATTCATGATGTAAAAAAGGCCACAAAGGAGCTTTAACCTATCTAAGCTTCTCAATGCTAATTCCTCCACTAAAAGAATAAAAAAATGCAAAGCAGTCAAGAGTAGACAGAGGTCTCTGACAAAGCAGTTCTGGCCCAGTGCTGTGCACCACATCCACTGTCCTGCAGGTCTGGAGACAATCTCGTACTGTGAGCAGCAACTGCCAATAAGCACAGAGAGCCTGTGCTTTGTCCAAAAGCCTGGAAGGGGCAGGACAAAGCTTAGCAAAACCTCATTTATTTTCCTATATCCTCTTTACATGTTTAGAAGGAGAACCATGCACCCTCCATACCTCTGTACAAGGTCTGGTTCCTCTAGAAGGACTCTATTGGCACCGATTTCTCAAGGCTTCTGCAAGTTTTTTATGTGAAGGCTACCTTAATTTATGCTTCTCTGCTGCAAGAGGATATTTCCACTAAACTTACACAGTCTCAGTACACAACAAGGCATGCATGTTCACATTCAGCTGAATCACCCAGCCTGGCATTTGCAGTCACCATTTAGGAGCCATCCCTTCAGCTCACTCTGTCAAGCAGATCATCCACTGCTGTTATAGGGGCATGAGTAAGAGAGCAGTCTCGATAAAACACGTTCATGACTACTCAAAGCCACACAGCTCTCCCCAATCTTTTTGCTCTGACGTGTCTCCTTACACAGGCAGCTTTTGATTCCTGTCTTAGTTCTGCTATACTAGGAGCACAAGTAGAATTGGTTGATTACTTGTTAACTTGTAAACACAACCCATAAATATCATAGCTTCAAAAAGATGAAAATAAATTTTCCCAAAAAAAANAAACACCTTATTTTGGTTTGCTTCTTTCTTGGAGTGAGAACTGGCCAATTCCACATGCTGAGTAGGTATCTTTGAAGAAATATAATTATATATCAACAGTCCCTTTAGGTCTGAACCTCAAAGCTGGATTCTGAGGAATAGCACTCAAAAGTACATTTGCCACATCACTTAAAATTGCCATTTATCCATAACCACATCAAACACAAACACTGTTCTGCAAACTCTCATGGTCAGTCACAGGCAGTAAATACAGCTGAGAAGATGTCAAGCGTGAATGATTGAAAACAACCATTTTAAGCTCTTGTGGCACATTTTTGCTCCTGCCTAAGTGAAAGTGCAGCTGGGAGGCAATGCAGACCAATGTTACTTTCACTCACCTGCAGCTTTCCCTTGCAAGCTAGCAAGGAGGGCAGAAAGCAAGCTCTTCCTGCTAGGAAAATCAGAAGTTTCCTGGTTTATTGTAGTGTGGGTTTAAATTCCTGGTCAGAGTCATAATATATAAAAGTAAACATATTTTTAATAGGAAATCTGGAAAGCAGGTTTCCATATGCTGGATGCTGAATGTTTGCTGTTACACTTCAGGGACATAACATGAAATGGCTCATTTATTGCATTACTTCGCTAATCGAGTTTTCACATTTGGGCAGATCATCCTGAAGTGCTGGCTACTCTGCTGCCCTGTGTTAGAACAATTTTAGACCATGTCAGACTCAACAGAAACACACACGAATGAACCCATCCGGCTCCTGAAACGTGCCCTTTCCTCCAGCCATCAAGGATTTACACACCTCCTTGTGGTGCTCTTAAGGCTCCTGTGCCCACATGACATTGTTTGGAAGATTTACTGGCCTAATCTGGGATTCATCTTCAGGCAGATCAGGTCCCTGGAGTGCTAGTGCTGAATAGTTTAGCAATTTTAAGGAGAGCCTGACTCTTCATTTCCTCAAAAGTGCACGAAGACACCCACAGTACTACCAAACAGAGCACAGGACTCTACAAACATGGTTTAGAGAAATATCACTTCAAGCTTTAATTATAGGGTAACACCTACTGTATTTAATGTTGTACAATCCCTTACACTGCAGGCTGTAAGGGAAAACAAATGTGGGTTCAGCTGCACACAACCACCCTAAAGCAGCTGGCAATCAAGGCTCATCCCAAGGATGGCAGGACAACTTTGACACATATTGGTGGCGCCTGTATCACTGCCCAGCCCTCCACCACAAGAGATGCCTGTTCCCACCTGCATTCCATGTGCCAACAGTCCTGGGTGGTCAGCTCAGCTTCAGAGGCACCAAAGTCAAGGGTCATCATCCTACAGCATGAACTCTCCCAGTCCTGCTCCAGCCAGCACCAGCTGCCTGGTGTGTACAAGGGTGAAACACCTGCTGCAGCTCTGCTGTGGAATAAACCCTAAAAACTATTTTCCTCTGTTCAGCACCCATTCTCAGAAAATCTCCATTGCAGAGTATAAAACCTTGAAGTTCACTCCAAAAGCCAGGACTTCCACAAAACTGCTGCCTGTTGACAAGTCTAGGCCTCATTTTTCTGGAGCAATACACTGAAATACAAAAGATTAAATCTAAAAACCACATGTGGTTCTTGGAACGTAGCTTCACCACCACTATCAAGTTTTAAATGGAGGATTTTAACTGAAAGCTGCAAATATCTGTAAAACATACTAGATAATTATCTAGTCTGGAGATCCTTGAAACTCTTAATATCTTTATGAAAGGATATATACCTAGATCCACAAAAGATACAACTAGCTTTCCAGTACTGTCCCACAGCACTCTGAGCCACAGAGAAATGGAACTTAGTACTAAATGTGTCCAAGCAAATCCCCTTCAGCACAACACTGGGAGATTTTAATTCCTATGACTAAGATTAAAACTCCAGGCATGCAGCTTTAGGCCAAAACAGAATTTTAAAAACATTGGGTTTACTATTCATTTTCCATTAGAAATTTCACTTTCTCCCCATTACAGTTTAGGCTTTGCAACTGTTGGGGATTTTATGTTATTTTTCAGAAGTTTCCGAGAAAGGATTTTATCATGTCTGAAACCTGACATGCCGCAAGCACACATCTGTTCCAGCTGCAGCCTTGCAGAGAGAAGCTAGAAAAGTGATCAAAAGACAATGAAGAGTAAAAAGAAGCAGCAGGCAGGAGGGTAAACCATAACCTGTCTCATCAGCACAGCACCCTGCACTGGACAGTTGTGCCAACCCACTGGAGCCAGAGCAGCCAGGCTATGGAAAACCAAACAAAAGATCTACTGGGAGCTCCAGTTCAGCATTCCATCTGTCTAACCTGCACACCAGGGATGCTGGAATGTCTCTTGGATTAGCTAATTGCCAGTACTTCAGATGGTAGTGCACTGCTATACTACTACACTGAGTAAACAAAGATGGAGCTAAATGTTATCTCTTCCCATTCAGACTCAGTTTCTTCTGTGTCCAGTACTTCTGTGAAACTAAGGAAAGAGGGCAACAGTATTCAAAGCACTTAGACATAAAAAACAAGGCAAAATCAAGAAAACAAAGGTCTCTTAAGGCGTCCTCCTATAGGAAAAATACTGTTATCTGATGAAGTACTACAAGAGATGTGCAGTTGACACTTATGTAGCCTTCATTATGTCAAATAATCAACTACAGCTTGGACACCACGGCTAAATAGCAACCTGGCAACTACACACTACCCTCTAGAGTTTGATACAATCCTGGACACGATGAGGATTGGGAAATTAGCTCATTTCAATCAGCAGCTGAACAAGAAAATCTCCACTGCAATTATCCATTTCAATTTCAAATTAGATCCCTACTGCATGAAGATAAAGCAACTTTTGAATACCAGGAGACCAAATCCATTATGAAACACAACAGCCAACTGGAGAGGTGATTGAAACTACTGGAAAAAGATAAAGACACCACCCCCCACCCCCAACAGAAGCATGTTAGAAAACTTAACGCTTTCAAATGACACATTTACAGCCCTTCTGCTACATACAGCAAAATGAACTCTAGGGTCAGATCAAGACTTCTAAACTGAACTTAATTGCTCTTACAGAGATTCTAGCAAATCCAGCTAGAAATGTGTGAAAAGAAAGCACAGAAACCACATCAGAAGCAAAAAACTTGGTAAGAACAGAATTCAACTAGGAAGTATCAAGCAAGCTGAAACAAAAAAAAAGAAAGTATAGAAAAGGAATATGGTTAGCTAGCAGAGAAGCCTCGATGGGCAAGGTAATTCCAGATTATCAATTTAAGTGCCTTTCACAGTTAAAAATGCCAGTTTATCCCAGTTACTCTGATGAAGCTATCATAGTGCAATCACCAAGCTGCCTGATGTAGATGGAGTTCATGGTCTAGCTGTGCTTATTTCCATAAAAAGGGAGAGAGAATCTCTTCCCCCATCTTCCTCCTCAGGTGTCCAGGTCCTATTTATTAAATTCACAGTTACCTTCAGTCATACAAAAGGGTAATGACTGTTTCTCTACAGGTAACTCTCAGAAGCTACAGCATGGAAATAAAACCTTAACCAGCATCTGATGGAAGCAAATTAGATTTCTCTGAAGCAGCAAAGGGATAGAACAGAACACCAACAAAAGAAATGCTTGCAAAGCCATTTATAGCTGTTTCCATAGCAGTATAGAGTACTTCAATTGCTCTAAGTGCCAAGGATGACAGCATAACAAAAGATATATGACAGGCTGCAACGCTTTTACAAACCAAGGCACAATATTCTGGGTTGGGTACCAAGAAAGTGAGGAATATGCATAAGCCATAGTAAAACCCATAGAAGTTTGGTTAGTGATCACTTTGCTAGCCCACAGAAACTCAGTGACCCAAAGTTTCCCTTTCTGTGGTGACCTGTGACCTGATCCACCGCAGCCATTCTCCCCCTTCAGCCACCTGAACCAACCAGTGCTGTGGGTTGTGCACAGTCACCCACACAGGCCTGTCCACACTGGCTTCACTCCCACCATATCACATTTGGCTTATGCTTACAAAATCCCCTCTGCTGTATCCCTTCAGTGCTACCATTAAGTATTTTAATTCATTTAAATCTGGCCAAGCCACAGGTCACACGCAGACCTGACATGCAGGACTCATGTTACACTTCCGATTCCATACTGATTGCTAAAAGCAATTTCTCATTCTCATTTCATGATGTCTTTCAGCCCAGTATTAGAAGAGAGCCTTTACTTTATGGAGAAAGCAAGTTACTCAGCTGTTACCAGTCTGAACCTATAGTGCATCCAAGTTCCATCCGCTTCTGTGGCTGCTTTTGTTCTTGTTTCCAGAAATGAGTCCTTATTTTTGTGCTTTCTGTGGTTCAGCTAAGTCTTCTGGAATACACTAGAACTTAAATTTAACACACTAGCTGTTAATAGCTGTGACTATCTCAAACAACTAGGAAAGCTTATTTCTTTAACTAAAATATGTGTATCTTATTGCAAATCCCTTCATTAAAAGCTCATTTATGAGACTAATTGTTATAAGCATAAAAGGTGTGATTTAAAAAGCACTGTAAAAAGTTGATAGGCCAATTTTATCCCTAAACATAAAAACTTATAATAGAAAAAGTCACTCATTCCTGCAGCACTACATATTTGCTGCCTGCATTAGCTATGCTGAAGTAGACAAAGACAGTCCCCTGAAAATAATCCCACATCTAGTCACCATAAACTGTTCTTTGCATCAACCTCTGCTTAAGTCTCACAGGCAAAAGAACACTGATTCAGTAAAACCAGGACAGTACTGGTAAGTGTGTACTACTAAAATGTGACCCCCATACACCCTATGTCCTTCAATTGATTTTGTAGGGGCAGAGGAAAGGAGAAGCAAACAGATAAAAACTGTTGATCCAGTCTATCAACTGCAGCCTGAGAAAGCAGAAAGGGTTATAGCACAGGCATCACCACCTTGATAACAGCCAAGCAATAGGTCTGCTTAAATGTACTGTTTGGATTCACTGTACTGAGTCAAGATATAGAAGGCCTCATCAGAGAGACAACTACCGGCCTGAACACCCGTAGCAGGGTGTGGAAAGATAAATGAAAGTCTCTGCATAGCAGCTCCTCACAGAAAAACAAATGCACATTTATTAAAAACGAACTGCAAACAATCAAGATGTCACCCTTGTTAGACAGATGAGATAACACCATGTATTTTCTCAGTTGCAAGAAAGACAGTAATACTACTGCAGGACCTCCACATTAGTTTCCTGAAGTGAATGACTTTTACGTGTCTATTGCCAATCTACATGTTCTCTGGATACCTTTTCTCCAGGTCGAATGCTGCCACATTTCAGGAGATTGATGTCAGCTTTGCAGTCATCCATGAAGCCACAGATCAACCGATAATCACTGAAGATAATGGCTGTCATCTTAGTGATGTACTGATGGCACTGGTACTCAGTGATGTTGCCTCTGTGATCCACCAAACATGACACCAAGAACCCTTTACCAACTGGTTCATCTGCACATTCTTTTATCTGTTAAAAAAAAAAAATTACAGTAGCTGCAGCTTATGAATTTAACCTTATAAAAAATCCTCAAAATCGTGCATCTGTAGCTTCAAAATCTGCTAGCAAAGAAACCCTCCAGGCTTTAGTTTGATTTTCAGTAAGTCAGAATAATTGAAAATATTTCAGAAGTGAGAAATCTCATGAGTACCAGTATCCAAAAAAAGCAAACACAGCGACCTTGAGGATTATAAACTCTATTGCTCAATAATCGTCTTTTATAATTACACTGAACCCCTGCAATCAAGTTGACTTGTAGGAAAAATGCTAGTTTGACAAACCTTTATTTAGAAATCTGAGCATATTACAACATCTCTAAATCATACTTAGACCCCCATTAGCCACCTGACCTCATACAATATAAGATTTTGGCCAGAAGTGAGACTGATTCAAAAGTCAACACTATTTATGGAACTGTTTATAACTTCCTAGGAGATGAAAAATATTATACAGGAAAATCCTCATCAAAATCTTTTCTATGAGGTTCTTGCATGAACTGATTGTTGCTACTAAAACCATTTTGCTCAGCGGTCTTAAAGAAAGTAAAAATCACAGCTAACCATATCTGAAAGCTGTGCAGGGATTGGAAAAGCAGTGTACAAGAACAGACAGGTCCCCCATATAAATCACAGCCTGCACTGCTCAGGGAAGTGGTCAGGCCAAACCCTCACCTCTGGAAGTAAGAGATGCAGGAAGTTTTGACAGTGCCTTTCCAAAGGAAGGGGAAAACGTGGTTACTTACCAGTTAAGGATGGTCCCTGGAGGAATCGTTTGATAGGAGCAGTGCAATGCCTCGCTCCAAGGAGCACCAAGACTACACAGCTCTTTAACCCTGGCAGGCCCATGTTGAAATACTTGCCCAGTTCTAGCGGCCCCTGCTCAGGAGAGTGCTGAAAACTGCAGTCATACCACTGCAGAAAGAGCCCCTGGCAGGCAGACACTGAAGTTCAGTGCTGACACGTTTGCAAGGAATAGATACATGGGCTGACTTGATTGCATCAAAAATTTGTCCCTGTAAAAATACTGAAGGGCTCATCAATCTCGAGGAAGATCTATGGCAATCAATAATTCTGGCAGTTTCAGATAACAAGCAAGGGCAGCGCTAAGGGAACAGGCAGGAAACCATTTTATCGGTTCTCAAATACCAAGGTGGAATATTTATAATGGACATTTTAAAAAATGGAGAGCTGCCTCTAGTAAGATATATTCTAATTCAAACAAGAATAACTCAGAGCACCCTGTGACAGACTCACACAGGTCAGACTAGATGAATAAAGCAGATCTCTGCCTCAGCTTATGAGGTGATTACTTTCTGTGTGACAAATAAAACATTCAGCATTTTAAACATCATTATTTGAAAGCAGATGTGGGCCGGTGAAACATTTTATATTTAATCTAAATAGCTACTAGAAAAACAGTTAGTAAGGTAAACGTAATTGTCACAGATAAGAAGGTGTAAAATATATTTTAAAGGGAAAACACATAGGATCATTGCAGGGTGAACAGGACAGAGCTGAGCAAGTGCTCTCTGGGAAAGCTGCATCTCTGGTTTGGCCCTACTTCAGCTCAAGTACCGTGAGCCAAACCAGCACATAACAGCAACATGCTGTTTTTGGAAGAGCCTAGCTTTGGAAACAGCTCCAGAGCTCCACGGTCTGAGCCACTGAACTGCAGAAAAGACCAAGCAAACATGTTATTGCCAGGCCACTTCTGAAGCAACCACTGTTATCTGGTAGCCAACTATAATTCTGGGTTAAAGCTCTTGCCAGAACTTATAAAAGCCACAACAGCTGAGAAGAAAACAAATTGAAATTTAAAACTGTATTTAGTTGATAAAATTAAAGGTGCACTTTTCAGCACATACCCATACCCAGTTGGGTCAGTCACCATTTCCCAAATGACTTTTTCTAGGAATTGCTGTTCTAGTTGTATTTTGTTCTTAGTGCAAAGTAATATTTTAAATTCACCCAAAAAGTCACCTATACCTGTTAGTGACAATTTAAGGAAAATATGAGTAGGTTAATATTGTATGGGAGGAGTATATGTCCTCTATATATCTGTTTTTTAAAGAGTTTTGTAGAAGCACCTTTAAAAAAATATTAGTGGAACGGTTTATGCACCTGCCTCAGTATTAAACACCAGAAGATCAAACATGAGATTACTGTTCCTTATCTAACCTTTTTCTTTAGCTAAAAACCACTCACCAAATGGCAAAATTCTAAAATTATGTATGCTCTTCCCACTGCTTTTAAACATAATATCCCAGATTTACAGGGCATCGTTTACAGCAATGCCAGACTGCCACTGTATAAAAATGGTAATTAAACTGACTATTAAAAGAGCATTTTCAAGAATGTCTTGGTTGTAAAAATTCTGCAGCAGCCAAATGATATAAACCAGAAAAAAACATTATCTTTTTTATGATGGCAAGAAAGTGGGATTCAACAGATTTGGCAGTGTTTGCTTTTGGGAGTTACCAAACTCCAACTACAACACAATCCTTTGATGCAAGCTGTCTTCCACTGTTTCATCTTCTAGCCTTCTTTTAATAAGTATTTTTCCGATTTCTCCTTACACTAAACAACTTACACTAGAGCAGAATAAACATTTTTTTAAAAGGCTCATTTATGGCTAGGTCACATTATATTGGTGGATGTACAAACAACGTTTTTGAGAGCATGGCTTAGCAACTGAATCAACTCAGCTGGAGCCTGTACAGCTGCAGAGAGCCTTGCTTCCACTGCTTCCCTGAAGTCTGGCTGAAAACCACCACAAACAGGGGAAGAGACCTCAGCTCAGCTAGCTCCTGCATGAGCACACAGCCTCAAGAGCTCAAGCATGAGCACAAAGAAAGAAATGATCAAGTCCTCTTTGAAGCTGAACCGAGGTGAGCGGATGCCTGAGATGCAGAGCACTAACTCCTAGCACAACCTAAAAAGAGGAAGTTCCTAACATAGTCTCCTTGGAGTAACTAACCTTTGAAACTTGAAAAAAACCCTCAAGTTGATTATCATTTGATGTCTGTGTGCTTATCCCTTCCGCTAGCAAGACACAGTCCAAAACCAGCCTTATGTTACATTCAGCAGAACCCCTGCTCCAACAACACTTATAAATGTCAAACACATGATAAAGAGGGGACAAATCCAATTCACTGATTTCTGACAAATGGTCTGGTAGGAGCTGGTGGGTTGTTAGCTCAACATTTCTTTCTCCCATCCCTTTGCCTGGTACCACTAAGGTACCTGGCTTCCTCAGCAAGGAGGTTGAATTAATTACAGGTACAAATATGGTATATGATACTAGAATTTCCCCAAATCACCATCCACACATTAATTCCCTGTCACAAAGAGACAGAAATGCCACAAGTGCAGCCATGCCTTCCTCCTGGCTTACCTCAGCAATAGTGGACTTGCAGACTTCTCTGGCCACGGATTCAAACTTTGGATCTGTAGTCAGGTTCAGCTTGTAGTTCCACAAAAGCTATAGAGAAAGTATTTGTTGAAAGGGAGTTTAAGAGCTTTTCGTGGAGAATAACAAATAATTTGGTTCAGAAAACAATGAAACATAATTTATACCCAATCTCTATCATCATCCTTCTGTAGTGAAATGATCAATAATAAGTCTCCTTGACAACACCTTTGTCCCTTCATTTCTGCAATAATTTTCTCATACTGGAATATTTCATAACTGAAAGGTTAAAACAATGAAAGCTTTAACTTGCTCCCTACTGCATACTTAGCAACACCTTTAGCCCACCACACCTTTGTGTGCCATGGTGTGTCTGCCTGATGCAAGTGAACAGAACAAATTAAATCCTTAGACGAGCAGATGTCATGATGAAAATCCTATAAAAACCTAGCAAAAAAAGGCAGGACACAAAGCAGGTTGATCCTTCTGTGAGGGCTGTGACCAGACAACTTTTTGGTTTCAGATATGTTTCAGACCTACAGGAGGTTCTCTCTCATTAAGCAAAATGATACATTAGCATTTAGACCACAAAAATGCCTCCCTAAGGATGACTGTTCTTCCAGGAGCAAGCAATGAGCTCATGAAGGAGCCTCAATGCACAGGGTCATTGTGCAAGTCACACCCTGCAGATATATACACACATCCCAGATGTCCTCCTGAGGCACCATAAAGTGAAATACAGGGGAGGGTCATGAAACCTCAACAAATTAATAGCTGAAATGTTGCCTGATTGTTCTATTAGCTCATCTGTTTTTCCAGGAACTTAAGCTGCACTTAAACATTTTTCATTAACTTAATGACTAAGAAGTTTTAAAAATTCACTTTCAAAACTCTGCCTCCATGACAAATTAATATCAAAAAGAAATTTGGTCAAACTTTTACTTTGATGTTTCAATTGTACACAAAATACTGGGAAAACAATCACATGCTTTACACAAGTTTCACATGCACTCCAAGAGGGTGGAAGCAGAGAGAGAGAACCAAAATCAGAATCAGCATTACTGCACCACCTTCCACACCTCTTATGGTTTTGGAGCTCTGAGAAGTTAAAAAAAGGAGGTGATGGGAAACCAGGGTGTTATAGATGGAGTAAAAGCATGAGGTTTAATAGGTAAAAGTGAATGCATAGGGAACCTGTCCTTGCAAAGAGCGCTGTAAATCTCTCCCAGGCAGAACTGGAAGTAAAAGACTGAGGACACAAAATGAGAATACATCTCCGTATTTGTAATCTCACACTTTGGAGAGTCTCAAAATGTGATGCTCTCCAAATGAACCTTCCCACAGGAAGAAGGTTAAACTTGCAGCTTAAAACTCCTGATTTTTGCACTAGGCAGTATTTTCCAGGGGATGATCAGCAATTATACTGCAGAGAGAAGCAAAGAAAACATTTGGACACGAGACAATCTCTCTGTGGTCTAGTTTTTAATCACCTCCCTTCAATTTCTGGGAAAATTAGACTTTTATTTTAGCCCACAGTTTCTATTTGTGAATGGCTTCCATAATCTACATCCGCTCAACATTTGCCTTGGAGCAGAGATGCCATCACTTAATCCAGCAGAAGAAAGATCCAACTTTGATTTTTAGAATTCTCAATTTCTTCCTCACTCAGGTAATTTTTGCAGGCACATTTAAATGTCAGGCAGATACATTTTAATTACTGGAGTTCTCTCTTTTTCAAAAAGACTTAAACGGAAACATGTTGTGCCCTTCATCTGATCCAACCCTACACAACAGAAAATTACAGCTGCCAATGAAGTCAGGCAGTGCTAAAGGTTAATTTATAAACACAGTTGGAAATTACTAGCTGTACAGCATGGCCGGGTTTCATCTCTGGAATGTATCTTCCAATAATAAAGCAAAATACAGCTTCTCAAGCATCCAAAATCAAGACTGTCACTGAGGCATGCACTTGTCTGTCTGTGTTCAGGACTAACCAAGCAATTAGGGATCTTGATATGGTTCACGCTGACAGAATAAAAATGAGAAAAACCAGAAGAAACCTAATACCAACCTCAGCAATGTATTTTTTTTCTTTTTCGAGTCTTGGGATTTGAAGAGTCAGCTTGACAGCCCAAAAACTGGCTAATAATTTGCTCACTGTTAAACACAGTGCTGAGAGGAAATCTGTTCTAAAACCAGCCAAGTGTCTCAAACTGCCTCTAAATATCACACCCCACAGCATTTTCCAAGCAAGTCTAAGAATTTAGCAGCTGTGAAAGTAATACAGAAGGTGTCAACAGCTGAAATTAAGAGTTTAAATTCAGTACTGCTCACATCTTTCCCAAAAGGAACACATCACATTGCTCCCAGTAACTCACGGGAACCACCCCCCAATTATAAAACAGGAAAGACGTCTGCTATCCTCCCCTGATACAGAAGAACACAGTTTATAAAGTTCTTAAAATGTTCCACTCTGCAGTCTCCATTAAGACCAATGTGGTTATACTGGGTTAAAGAAGTCACCTTGCGTTCTTCCTCCAAAGGCCAGTACAGGAACCCAAACGTGTCTTTGCAATGTACCAAACTATGCAAAATACCTCAGGTTCACAAGGGACAGGAGGTGCAAATGCCATAGCTAGAAAATTAATAAACAAAGCAATACTTACATGATTGCAGTCTGAAGAGATTTCATTATCTGGCTGAAAGGAGAAAGAAAAGGAGTGTCAGTTTACTACCAGTGTGATGCATTTAACAGAGAAGAGTCTAAACTTTTGAAACTAAAATACTGTCAACTCTTTTCCACTGTAATAAACAACTTGACACAATTGACAGGAAATTTTAAAACCTGCATCACAAGAGTGATGATACCTAATTACTAAAAAACGAACAGGTACTTTAGACACTATGCTGTATTAACAGAATAAACAGCAAGAGAGCAGCAGCATTTATGTAGACACTGCAAAAACAAAATGAATGCACTGGCATCTGCCAAATGCATTCATAATTGCCCAAACTAAGATGGCAAAAGAAACACCTGAGGGAAAACAAAGACATAGGAGCAGAATTTTAAAGAAAAATTTATTTTGTGCATACAACTGAAGGAGAATGGTAGGATTCACTCCCCTCCCCCAGACCAAAGTGTTCATATTCCCCATTTGAGAAGTCACTTCTTTTCTTTTCAGTTGTACATGAAAGGACTGGTTCAAAGCAGCCCCCAGATTTATACTTTCAACTGTGAGAAACTGGTGACATCCAATATTCATACATCATTTCAAAATATTCACTATATTCTCCTGGGGAGCTCCTTTGGAAAGAACTCCGAGTGCAAACCATCCCATTCTCCTTTCAGCCTGAGTAGCTCTCACAGTGAAGAGTTCCTTGAAAAAAGTTCATCATACAAACTCCTATCTCCTCTCCACAGCAGAACAGCACAAAGGCAGGACAAAATCACCTGGCCATCACACACAGAGAAAAATCAACCCTGACTCACAAAGTCTCTGCTTCTACTGATACTTAAGATGCCAGACATGCTTTAAGAGCCACAAGACACAAAACCAGTCTAACTTAAACACATCATTGACGCTAGGATGTTAGACCTCAGGGATCTGACATAACAGAACCAGCATTTCAGCAGTTTTGGAAGCAAGCAGAGCTTTTCAGTACAAGCATTTGCTACACCAACACTCGTACCATTGGTGCTTTGGGGAACATGAACACAAGTTTATGAGGAAAATAGCAAGCCTGGAAAACGTTTCCAAGCTCTTAATTACAGCCATTATTAACTACAGCACTTTTACTTTTTATAGCAGTAAGTGGCAGAAATCACCTCTCCAGTTTGAACATAAAAAGTACCTGAAGGATTACAGTAATTAATTGCTGTTTGGTCACACTGACATGATCTAAAACGGTGTCTCCTGAAGTAATTATATATTTGAAGATTTATTTTTTTTAAAGACTAGCAGATGTCTGCTAGTTATCCTCAGACTGCAGAACTGATTCTTTCAACTGAAAACTAATAGGCCACCCAAACTTTACAGCAGCCTGTAACACTATCGTGACTTACAAAGTGTACTTTCCTTAATTTTCTGCACTCATCCCATATCATTCAGCAAGAGATGAAGGTTTTAGACTACTTTGAAAAGCTGGGAGGCAGAGTGTCCCCCACTGAAATTGTTATCTCAGTGTTTTAGTCAAGGACAGTTACTTTATAAAAATATATTGCCTAGCACTGGAAATCTGCTATAGAGGACAGGACTTCCTAACACAGGAGAATTTGTAAGGGTCAGAAAGCACTCCCACAAAAACCTCCAGGGTCACTTCAATTATTTTTGCATCATCCAACCTCGTAACCTTTGTTTCAGATCCACCAAAGATTAAAGCTCAGAGTTTTTTTCTGGAAAGATGAGCCCAAAAAGATAACATACCGGTTCTCACTGATTTGAGAAGCTTAAACAAGCTTTTCTTGAAATACACAACAATAAAAGGTTACACATTGAAATACCAGACTTCTCTGCGCTTTATAGCAAACCTTAGCTCTGTGAAATGAAATCTAGCCTTATTCTTCTGAGAAGAGTAATGGAACTTAAATGGGACCTTAACTAAGCTTTAGTACTTCATTCATTCACAGCTCAGTACTTAAATATGCAAAGTGTATTATTTAGCCAATAATCCTTTCAGTGTGGAATAAGATGACTCCCCGCTAGCTAAGAGCTGTGATCCTTCCTCCTTCTTACCACTGCAAGAGTTGGAGAGGTGTGTTCATGCAATGCTGACCTGTTTCTCCCTATTTCAGTGAAGCAACAGGAGAAAAACAATCCTTTTAATTTCTGTCTGATAAACTGAAGGGCTGAGTTTGAAGAAGGGCAAGAAAAATATCCCCAGTGCAACCCACACACATTCTGCCTGTAGCCCTCTGTCCACTGTATCCACCCAAGAAACCTTCCAAGCCAGCAGTTTCAGAACTATATGCAGTAAGAGTCGTGAAAGAAAAGTAAGTTTCAAATTACAACTAAGGGAAGTTGAAGAGCAAGAAAAGCTGCATTGTGTCAGTTCCACATGGTGAGCTTGTGGAACACGGATGCTCAGAAAACCCCCAGGGCAAGAGGAAGGAAGAGAGCAGCCTAGACCAACACCACATGCTAGTCAAGGCATTCCAAGAGAGAAAGCTGATGACAAGGACATTCCACCGATCAGCAAAAGAGAAGGACTCCTCTTATATCTCCGAACTGAAGGATTAAAAACAGCCTTTACAGAAAACGTGTGTGCCTCCGGGCTCACAGAAGCTTTTGCTGTTTAGCAGCTTCAGTGGGAATATATTGCCTCCCTTTACAGTTCTCTAAAAAGTTCTCCAAACTCCTTCACGGACTAACACTCACATTCCAGAGTACAAACACCACTTCCTACCTCCCTGGGAAAGCAGAGTTTAGAACAAGTACCACATACAAGAAAACCTGAACAGAAAAAGCATTTTCTTCCACACAACCACAAACAACAGCCACAAACCACACTGCTGTAGTGTTATGAACTCCACAGAAAAATTCAAAGGTTTGTGTGAAGTCCCGTCACCACCAAACTGAAGTCATCAACACCGTTGTGTTTAAAAGTGCCTTTTCCCATCCACCACATCTCAACTCACTGAAGCAAACCATGACAATCACCCATCCCTTTCTAAATCTCTCTGTTTTGGCAGCAGTATAAAACTAGGTCAAAACTATGCAGCAAGTGAGCAGCACTACCCAGCCCAAAGGGCCACAAGGTGCTGGTGCTTGAGCAGCAGAAATGGATCATCACACTGGGAGCCATAGGAACAGGTAATGGTGACTGAACCAGTGTCATGCATAACCATCCAGTGCACAGCACACTGCCTGGGGTGCAGTTACAGCCACTCCCTCAGTGACAGTCAGAGCCCCTGCCAGCTGGGTATACAAAACACACTTCATTTGGTCTTACTGCATCACATCCTAAGGAAAAATGATGCACACCATGGGATTTGGAGAAGCAAGCTAAGTATCCTCATCAACTGATGTGGCTGAGAATGGTGAGGCTGCTTGCCCAAAGAAGCTGAGGATGACCTGTTCCTGGAGGTGCTCAAGGCTACGTTGGATGAAGCTTGGAGCAACCTGGTCTAGTGGAAGGTGTCCCTTCCCATGACAGGAAGTTGGAATTCGATGATCTTTAAGGTCCTTTCCAACCCAAACTGTTCTACAGTTCTTTTAAAGTCAAGGTCTTGGGAAAACCCTGCAGGGATTATTTTATATCTCCAGCATAAAGATTCCTTCGCTTCCTTGTAAAAGTCATGCAAATGAAAGAGTCTGAAGTCAACTGCCCAAGTGCCTTAATTCCCAGAATTTAATCCCTCCTGAGAGCAGAACATGGGATAACAGCAGACATTTCCACTGTTCTTACAGGATGATGGCAGATATTTCCACTATTCTTTTAAGGCAAGAACAGCAATGACTTTGTTGAAAAGCAAGAACTAGGCATATCTCAAATACTAACTATGGATAAATCTTCAGACATTGAAGATAACAGACTCAGAATCTGCTCAGGCAAAAGCTATCAAGAACCAAACAAAAAACCAGCAAAATAAAAAGCCAACTGGCTTGTGAACCTACTGGGAAAAGCCCAGTAGATGTTCTCTCCCTGAATTCAAGAAGATTGCATAAACCTCAAACAAGTGAATTAGAAAAAGATGTTAATGAAAGCAGTTACATTGCTGTGAAAGAGAGGGTAGACAGAAGTCCAGCCAGGCTGCGGGTGGTCCCCAGTTAACTGCACTGTCACACAGTCAGTTATACAACAGAGCATGGTGCACACACACATTTAGTACAGGCAGCTCACGTTTGGGCTTTTTCACTTTGATCTAAACAAACACATTTATCACCAGGATCTGTAGGGAAATGGCAGTGTGGGCCTGCTGACCTAGAACCATCTAAGGAGGAGGCCAGCGAGCTGATAAAGGGACAACCGGCTTCTTAGCTGTGGCCTTCCCACAGATGACAGCCATCTCTCCACACCAAACACACCCAGCCAGGACAGCAAAGCCACAAACAATAAACTGATTCAATCCTCAACTATCAGGCTAGGTAGACTTGCAGGACACCTGGAAACAGCACAGGCTAGATGCAAGGCAGGGATCAAGGAGACATCTGGTAGAGCCACCCTCCTGAAAATCTGATCCCTTTCCAATACAACAACTAGAGAATATTCTGCAGTAGAATTTCTGGAAACATGAGGAGATAGAGTAGTCTAGGCAAGAATCAACACAGCTTTTGTAAAAGAAAAGCCACACATCACACAACCACACATGCTTCAAACCTACTGAAACATCCTGGAGCTCTGAGCCAAGAAGCATATGGCTACAGTAAACCATTTTCACACATCCTGCAATCCTGAAAAAGTCATCTGTGATAGGAAAGTTAAAACCAGTGATAATTTAAGTTCAAAACAGATGAGAAGATGTCATAACTTAATTACACATTTAGTAAGCAATGAAAGTTAAACTTGTTAAGCCAAGTTTAAAATATTCTCTAATGCCAGTGAACTCTTAGTACTAAAAACAAACCCCGTGTTGTCATGTCAGCAAAAAAACTTTATATTTACTATCCATGCTTTGAAAAGAGCCACTTTAAAGCACAGTAACTGTGGATATGTCATGCACCAAAGTTATAAGCTCCTAGTTTCCATATACTTTGCTTATTTTATGTAAATAAATTTCCCAGTTACAAATATAGCTATAGTCTGCAATGCAGCAAATCATTTACCCAAATAATTATGTCCACATTGGTTAGGTGTTTCTAGTTTATGCAAATGTATTAGTCCAAGTTATACACCAACACTAAACCACCTGCAAAACATATACAGAACTTTGTGTATAAAAATTAAACCATGAGGACCAGCAGCAATTTCTTCAGTCATCTGGCACACATGCAGCACAAGTGGCACATCACCCCAAACATCAAATTATGCTACTTTTTAGAACTGTTTTAACTGAATTCTACATTCCATGAACTTCTCCACTTTTGCTGACATTTTACACCCTCCAGGGGGTATGACACTACTAAGGTAAGTACTCTTATTCAGAAAAGATAGCACAAAGCTCATAAAAATCCCCAGCACAAAATGTGTGTCCTTCTGGCTCAGGAAGTACGTAAGAAGGAGACAAGGATGAAGCAGGCCTTATCCCCTGGTACTTTGAGGATCCACTGTTCAGTATCTGCTTCAAATACAAAGAAAGCTCAGCAACTCCTACGCTTTCTGTTGTAGCTTTGATAGGAAGCTGAAAGTGGTTTTGCTTGTTCCACATTTGACATTAAGCAAGATCTTCAGCAGGCTGTGTACCTTTCCTGCACAGCAGAGACCCCTCCCTGGGCAAAGGCAGGAAAAGAACAGAAAACGTTCAAGTTTTAATTCCAGTGCATCAGAAGTGACCACACATCAAGGTGCAATTTTAAGGAAACACAGATCCCATTTGCCTGACAGGGCAAATATCTTTGCTGGCTCTTACCAGCAAATCACTTTCTCTGAGCTGGCTGTTCCAACCCATGCAAAGCTGCAGGGTGGGTTCTCAGAGGCTGCACAGCTGCTCCATGCTGCAAGTGCCACAGCCTTCTCACACAAGCTATTCTTGTCCCTGGCTGCTTCTGCCTCCCTGCAAAGGGAACTCTAAAGCCCCTAAGCCCTCTCAGTCTTTCTCCTTTCAATGCAGATCCACACATCACAGCATATTCCAAGAGACAGCACAATCAAAGCACATTTGCCCCAGATGTTTGGTTGTTCTTTCCTTAGTCTCCTCTCTTCCTCCTCTCAAAGGCTTTCCAGGCAGTCACAATGAATTGTGGAACAAGACAGACCTTGAAATTATGGGTTTGCCACCTAAGTTTGGCAGCACTGCTACCAGATATAATGTTTCCCACAAACACTCCTCCACAACAGAGCTCTGCTGCTAAGCATAGCACCGACACTGAGCTGCAGATCCTGCCAGGAGGCTTCAGGATTTGCTCCTTCCTGGAAAGCTCTCACAATGCCAGCAAAAAGCTTCAGAGACCAAAAGGCATGCAAGGATGCTGGTAGAGTCACAAGAGAGGACAAAAGGAGAAGGGAAGAAGGGCTGTTATCCCACCAATCGAAGTGATGAGGAGACTGCTGTCTTCCTCACCCCTGTAGTTGACTCAAGCTCATCATACCATCCAAAACTCAGCAGATGAACAGAAAACTGTTTGTCATTTTAGAGTTTTCTGCCAGGTTAGTACAAATGGGCTTAGGGAAGAGTCCCACCAGCATAAGTGAGTTTACAGAAAATGCACAGTGGCTTCACCATCTGCAGCATCAAGCAGCTCACAAGCTATGCTGAGACAACTTTACCTTCAAACTACCTTTCTGGATGGCATTTTGCCTTAACCCCAACCAGAAACATACCAGATAAACTTTAGAGTATTCCAGTAGAGAGGCAAAATCAATAGCATGAGTTTTGGCAGTACTGTACAGCACCCGCTGGCAATGCAGAGGACAAACCAAGAAAGAAAGGGAGGTCTCAAAAAAGAATTCCAGTGCAACAGCTAATGAAGAGCTTTTATCAAATACATTCATAATCTCTTTGTAAAGTCAAATTCTATTACTTATTCTCTATTGGGAAACTTCACATATTTTGACAGTATATACCCTATAGTACCCCAAGTTGAGCTTAACTTTATAGAAAGCTTCCAAAAAGCCACTAAGAGTTCACAAGCAACATTGTTTTACACAAAATAAAAGGTTGTCATACATGGAGTGGTAAAGCCTTCATCTTCTATGACAAAAATGCTGTTCTAACCATGCTTTGTTCTTCAGAGAACCATGTTTTGGCTGCACATGGCCTGGAACCAGAGAAATCCTTTGTAAATTCACTTAATACAGGAGCTAAGAAAACAGTTCACACCAAATGCTCCACGTACCAAAGCAGAGAAGTGCAGGTTTCAGAAAAAACACTGTTTACTCATCACCCCACTCCCAAAACCCAGTGGAGGGACCGCTGTGCTGCAGAGCAAAGCCAAAAAGCACTGACATTCCCCCTTGCTGGCAGCTCCACCACACCATCACTGCTGGAGCACCTCTAACCAGCACCAGGCTCCCCTGCCAAGGGCCATTGCTTCATTCAGCAGAGTGAACAATGCTCTCAACACTCCACCAGCCAATATTCATATTTGTCTTTGTTATTCAACGTGCAGGCTCACGACTCCAATTTTCCACTCTGAAAGCCATACAGTGCTCCCAAGGATCCCTCCCCAGGAGCATTTTCCTCCCCCTCTTCCAGGGAGGCACATGTGTCACATCAATCAGGTGCCCATCCTCTCCAAGGCATAGGAAGCATCTCCTGCCCGTGCTCAGGGGTGTGAGCAGCACTGCTTTAATCCCAACCATTTACATTCATGCATTCCACCTCTGAACCAAAATAAGATGAGCATCCAAACAGGTGGGAAGCAGACTCTGCTATTTTTAACTCCTGCCAGCATTCTGTTTAGAGGCAATAAAAATCAAATACCTCAGAGAAGCCACTTCAGCCTTAACCACAAACCACAAGAAGAACAATTTTATTTTGAAGTCTTTCCTTCTTCCTTCAGGACAGTGGCAAGAAACACAATTACATTTAACATCACTACTTCCAAAATACAATGAATGTTACATTACACATCGATGAACAGGCCTGTAGAGGTTCTTACACAACACCCAACACTAGTCCTTGACTGTCACAAGAACAGTACTATTTTAATCTTCTGCATGGTGTATGCTGCCCAGAATTCCCATACAATGCTCAAAATCTATTTTGTTATCTGGCAATGCCAACAAGAGGGGCAGGAGGTGCCAAGGGACCCCACACAGCAGCTATCCAGTGCTATTACCCTGCAAGAGATTTCCTGAAAGCACAAAGTCTCCTGGACCGTGGCTGTGAGATGAAACGTGATGGGGAAGTCTCCCTCAAAAGCAAGCGCACCCTGAGTACAGCCAGTGTTCAGACACTCCTAACAGCTGGATTTGAAATGTAACACTGGAATTTTCTTCAGAAGATCTGCAGGGGCCCAGCATATCACTTGCTTCTTCACTGTAGTGAGAAGCAGGTGAAGAACAAGAGTCACGAGCACGGAAACTCCCTGCTGTTAAAATAAACTGTTTCAGCTCTTCTCTCACTTAATCGCTAACTACAGTCACTGACTTTATCATCCCCTGTATGTGTCAATTTGATCACGGTACTATTCAAACACAAAAAAAAAAATCTATTACAAATGCTCAAAGACCAGGGCCAGCCACCACACTCCCTCAGCTGAGTCCATCCTTTCTTTATTACAACATTCACAAGCTCACTGGAACAGCCGCAGGTATTGCACGGCTGCCGAGAGAATTCAAGGGCAACTTGAGGCTCCCCAGGGCTACGGTGACAGCAATGAAAACACTGATAGGACACGGCCCAGTGTAAGTTCATTATGTCAAACATAACATGGGAGCTGAGAAGAGCCATATCAAGTCAAAGCCACACGAGCTCTTGACTTGACACCATTAACAACAGCCAGAAGTCAGGATTTTAAAATACTTTAAGAGACTACCCCATGCCAGGAAAAAGTCAGACTCGCTACATTATCCATTCTCCAACTCTTCCAAAGAAATTTCTCCTTTGAAAACTTTCTGGTTATTCAAAAGAAAGCAGTCCATTAAACTAGAGAAGCCAATATAAATTCCCTTAAAGAACAGCACAGCACTTGCACACAATGAGAATAAGCAAATAAGCACAAAGGGCTAACATGCATTAAGGTCCAAAACAGCAGCCTGAGAGTAGCATCACTCTGCACCAGAGAATGAGGACAACGCCTCAGCAGTCCAGTGGATTTCTCCAACCCTGGATGAATCTCCCCCACGAGATCTGTTTGGCTGGATTCTCACCATCACCCGCTGAACTCAGCAGGAATGATCTGTAGGCTATTTTTAGGGAGTCCTAGAAACAGCACAATGCCCTGCTTCCATTTCAAGTTCCTCCCATACAGGAAGGGCTGCCCATGAGATGCACACCCAAAATAAACCCTGCTCCCTTATGCTGCCCTGCACTTCAAAAGGCAGTACTAAGCTCTGCTTCCCTATTATATTTCATATAATAGCTGACAACAACCTACCATCAATTTTAAGTCCTTTATAAATAAAATTAGAAGGCACTCAACAGAAAGTTCTGAAATTCTCTTTAAGGCAGAGTGTCCATCCTGTTGCACCCACAGTTTAACAGCTCTAGTTACTATTTTTGCCATTGTCCCCAGTAAGATGAATTTTAGATTAAATGTAGTCTGGATCAGGCAAAAAAGAAACACTGGTCAGGATAAGCCAACTGAAGCCTTAGTCACAAAGAGGTACTTACTACCTGTCTCTGACCAAGAAGAAATTCAAGGAAGCACAATCAACCATAATTTGAGTCCTTTCTCCTTGCACTGGAGAACCAAAACAACCAAGTCCATCTGAAGGATGGTACCATCAACCAACTAGACTGTGCAAAGTGTACCAAATTCCCAATTCATGAGGATACTGCTGTATGAAAAGGGACTCACAGAGGGTGTTTCTGCTCTTGAAGCCATAAATACACCACTTGGGAACCTGCTAACACACTTCCAGGGCAACCCTTCTGCTCCATGAGCTCACTGCCAGCTTCTGACAAATGAGCTCTTGCACAGGTGCAGACAAAATAGATTCTCAATTACAACTGAATTCACATCAATGCCTTGAAGATGAGGCTCTGAATAGGAATTGAGAAAAGAGAGTAATTTTTTCTAATAATTAAGAAACTTAAAGAAAAAAATTCCTTGTTCTCAAGTCTCAAAGGTCACAATGACCAGGAAAGCTAGACTGATATATTAAGCATTTTTCCATGTAAAACAACTATTCTGATCCAGTATTTAAGTACTTTAGTTCTACTTCAACAATACTCATCTTCCACATTTTAATTAAGTTTCCCATTTCTATCCAAAAGCAGCTTAATGCATAGAGAAGTAATTCAGTAGATAATGGCTTGCCATTTTTAAACATTATTAAAAAAAGATAGAAACATTAACATGCAAGCATTTAAATAATTACAGATCATATCAATTTAGTCAGGAAACATACCAAGCTTAGCAATAAAAGCTAAGATTAGCTGCAAAATATTATCTTCAAACTAGAAAGCTCTAGAAAGATTACTAGAGTGTTCAAGCAAGACTGAAATTATTCAAATCTAAGCTTCTTGCTTATTTAAATCAATCTGCCTGGGAGCCACACAAACTGTTGTGGTAAATTGATTTCCCTAGTGTCTGGTTCTCCTTTTGCAGGAGCCATGACAAGAAAAAGACCAGAAAGACAAGATGAAACCAGCTGATTCACAACATCATTAGGCATTCTGCATTCAGACAGATTATACATCACAACATTCGACCAAGTTATAAATGTCTTGGCGAGTGAAGGCGGCCAGGCTCAGTGACTCACAGCAGGGCTGCCAGGTGCAGTGCTCAGTCACAGACTTCAGCACCAGCACCAAACCAGAAATGCCATTTTTCTTCTTGGAGACTCCAGCAGTGCCACACGGCTAATGCACTTTATTTTACTTTACTACCTCATTTCTGCTATACTTCAGCAACACACACCTAGACTTTATCGAAAACAATTTTCAGCAAACCTGCTGTGCTAATGCCTTTACTGATGTGAAAAACATAGTAGTGAATGCCTCATTCCTTCTTGGCCAAAAGGTAAAGCATGCCACTCAAAAGGAGTCTTATTGAAACTTAAATACATGCTTATAGCATTTACCTGAAGAATTGTGCTGGTATAAATGGCAGCTTATTTTGAAGCTGGACAGAGAAGCAAGATTTAAAAAAAAGAGAAAAAAAGAGAAAAAACCTTGAAGTGGGATCACACAGCAGTTTCCAAGATTCAACCACTGCTCCAAGATAACCTTTTCTTCACCAAGAAAAGCTATTTAAGCTTTTTTTTACAGCGTGAAGTTTTTGTGCACACCTAATGAAAGCAATTGCCGTGTGTTCATTTCCCACAGGGGAGACACATTTCATATGAAAAGAGTCATCCAGAAACATTTACTATACACATCTGCACCAATAAGGAAATGAGTCATCAACCCACTGGCAGGCCTGATTCATAGCACACGGCGCACTTCGGCTATTTAGGAATCTGTGTATGGAATACAGGGGAAAGGCAGATGCGAGCCACAAGTCATTTTAAGAGACTACTTTTGAAATGCCAACTAAATGTATTTTTTCCCCACCTTTGCTCGGGTATAATTTCCTCAAAAGCACAGGACCAGCATGGTGCTGTACGCAGCTGCAGAACTTTTCACCTGGATGAATCATAATATTTTCTTTATGTAACTGGAAGAAAAGCAAACCCTAGATAAAATCATTTGGATTTTGTTCAACAGAAAAATGAACATGAATAAGTCTTTACAGCCAGTGCTAAGATAAGGTTTCCATGGGATTAGTAGCAAACTACCAAATAAAAATTCTGCTTGCCTTCAGAATATTCAAACAAAAGCTCTGTCACAGGTCATTTGGACCAAACCAAGTACCTATCCTCAGTTCACTACACGGAATAAAGGAAAAAAAAACAAAGAAAATTGTACATAAATCTTATTTAAAATTTTGCAGTTCCTCACAAAGTTAGATACATGTTTAAGTTGTTAACCCTCTTCCCAGAAGAAGCCTGGAGCACTGAGCTGCAGCACACTTCCCCATAGGTACTGGTCCACTCTGCCACAGAACCTTGGCTTTAAATGTACTTTGTGTTTTTGAGAGCTCTTTTCCAAAAAGCACTAGGATTTTTCAGCTTGAACTGCTGAGCTCAATAGTTAGATAGAGCCATAAAACCAAGCACTTTGCTTGAAAATTCTGAACTGTAATGGCAATTCAAGGGATTTTAAATGATACCATGGTAAGCAGCCAGGTCAGTAATAGCTCCCCTCAAGCCAAACAAAGAAATTATAGCTGACTAGCTTTGCACAGATGAGCAACTTTAAAAAAAAAAAAAGAAAAGAAAAGAAAAAAGAAAAATCCAGACCCACGTTTGATGCTGGATTTTAGAAATGAGCTTGAAGAGCTTTCCGGAAAGCAATGTTAGTAGAAAAATGTCTTACTGGGATCCAGGAGAGCCAGACACCTGCCTGCAAATCCTCCCAATTACTGTTTCCACAACTCCTACTTTAAAAGCTATGAATAAAGACAAGCTGCAATTAAAAAGACTGAGCACACCTACAGCTTTTCTGCTAATAACGACAGAGAGAAAATAACGGGGGAGACAGGCAGAGGGGAGAACGGCAATAAGCATCTCATTGCCACAGCTCTGTACCAACACATGGCACAACACTCTGCACAGGACCACTATCAACATCACTGCTGAACAATTCTCACCTGTCAAAACACAGGAATTAAATCAACAATTCAACTGCTCTAGCAACAGCTGGTTATTCTTTCTCACCATTATTCCTGACAAACAATAAAATAAATTACAAGGCTCAGGAATAAAGACCTAAAATCTGGGGCAGGCAGGAAGGGCTGCAGGCGAGTACTCAGGCAGTACTACGCTGTTTTCTTGCTGTAACAGAATTTTCTGTTCTATCTAAAAGAGAACTTCAAAGTTTAAGTATTCAGTCAGCAACAATTACCACTTGACAGAAAACACTTCACTGCAGTTTCTGGTCAATGGTGATGGTTTCAATAGTCACACATTATTAAACTACTTGAAGATACGAACTCAAGCAAGGCACACAACTTCTGAATCCTGGCAGTGGCTGAAGAAATAAACACAGATGCAAAACTCTGATCTCTAAAGCCAGAGAAATGCCCAGCAGGCAATACCGAGTTTTCAGGATTAGTTCCAGTATGCTGATGGTAAATCCCAGACAATCCTCACTGAAGAACCGGGTAATGTGGGAAAATTATTTTGTCTTAACCAATAAGCAGAATAAAGATGTTTCCCCAACAGATAATGCTAGAGAATGGGACTTCAAGAAATTGATCTGTTCCTATCCAAGTGGCAAGTGTAACTGATGTGGTTTGCCTGTCCATAAAAAGGCAGTGGCATACTTCTGGGGACATTCAGAGGAAGAGGTGACAGCAGTACCCTCAGGTAAGCAGTTTTCCACGCCATGTGAGCCTTCAAATCCCTTGCATGCAGATTCCTATCTGCATGATTAAAAAAAAAAATGTTGGGATAGTGCAACTTTCAGAGGAAGGCAAGATCTGAATGCTGTAAGCACAGGCCAACATTGAGACCAAAACCACCTGTTTTGGTTTCCTGAAATGTCTTTAAGTAGCTTTGAGGAATTCTTGTTCAAGGTGAGAATCAACTGTGATGCCTGAAAAACCTTGTCAATCTCCATGCAAAAGCAAAACAAAAACTTTAAAACATACCCATCAGATTATCAATTAATTTATCTCTGCATTTTAGGATTATCACACAATACAGAGTAGAGGATGGACATACAATTCTTCCAAGGCAGTTTTTAAGGACAGATAAGCCCCAGAAGTATGACATTTATAAAACAGATCTTATAAAACAGAAGTCAGGTATTTCCAAAAGAAGTAGGAGCATCCCTGATAAATGTGTATGAAGAAAGAATACCTGGCACAGTATGAACAGATGCTACCTCTAAGGAGATACTTAGATTTTACTTTTTTAATTTTAGTGAAAATTAAGTCTTAGCAAAATATATACTAAAAGTGAGCATTCAACAGTCCAATGGAATCACTTGGGTAAGAATCCCAATGTGACACAACAAGAGTTTGAGGCATCTAAAAAAACTGAGAGCAGATGGAGAAGAAATTCAAGAGCAAAATCTTCCTCAGCACCTCTTCAGCATTCAAAGACAATCCTTAGGGTTTTTCCAATCCCTCAATAAGTAGGAAGTTATCACACAAAATCTTAAACAAACTACATCTGAACTCAGATGGCACAATAAGGAAGAGATATGGCTTACACAGTGAAATCAAGATCGTAGAATCATAGAATAGTCTGGGCTTGTAAAGAACAATTAAAGATTTTTCGTTTCCTTTGTATGCATTTTTATCAGCTACATTTTTAAATATGCAGCTCATAGTGAGTGCCAGGCTTGGCATCAGCACACGTGGTTCAGTGCTCTTTGCCCAGACAAGAGCACGTAGCAATACATTACCTCCATCCTCTTTGCCCTCCAAAACAAGAAGCAAGGACAGAAAAGCCTTAGAGCAAATTAAGAACTGCCATGATCAGACAATTTTCATTTAATCACAACCCAGGTATTCCAAAAGTAACATTTTCAGGCTTCTTGAAGCCTGCAAAATTGAATTTAGGAGATTCGAGTGTACATTTCTGACTATCAAGTAGCATCTACCAGATTACCTGAGGCAACCAGATTAACAAGGATATTTTTATAATGGATAATCTAGGAAATTACCAAACCAGCCTAAACACTGAGGTCAAGAAGAGAATACTGTGAAATAGCTTTAATTTTCATCTATTTATGTACAAGAAATTATTTTTTTTTCCAGACAAACCTCAAAACGATTCAAAATAAAATACTCAAGACTATCACACAACTGAGGTGGTACAACTGCTTGGCAGAGCCCTTGACAAGCCGATCATCTTCACATCTCTCAAGTTGCTGAAGCACTGACATCCCACTGTCACCCACATTGGGCAAGCAGCAGCAGAAGGTTCACAGTGCACAGAGGTGCAATACAATTAAATGTCCATTTAAATTTAACCCTGTCCAGTGATACAGAGATTTCCACTGCAAATGTGTTACAAAGCAAAAGGTCTCTGGTGCTTTACATGTACTTGAGCAAAGTCTGTCAGAACTCAGGAAACAAATTATTAGTTGGTGAATAATAACACGCAGCAGTTGGTGAGGGAGGATCAAAAAAATCCTCAAACCACTCTCCTTGCTTCTCCTTGCAAACACCTGTAAGGAGTTTTCTGCTGGTTTCCTGCTTTCCACCAAGACAATTCCACACACAACAGCCTCCAGGGTCAGTGCTGCTGGGAGAAAGGATGACACAGGCTAAGTACAGTATTCACTTGGATCATCCTGATGATCCAAGTGAACCTGCTCCCTCAAAAACAATCCCCAGCTCAAACTGAAAGCAGACTAGAATCTAGTAAGAAAAATCTCTTTATTATCTATCTCAAGTCCTGGGAGCAGCTCTTACCCTAAGAAACCAAAGACCACAAACCTGTGAGGAAGTTACACTTACAGGCTGGCAGAACAGATGTCTGACTCTTAACAGAGTAATTCTTATAAATAT
>VXBU01014127.1:182371-203416 GCA_013400315.1 Bombycilla garrulus
AAAAAAAAAAAAAAAAAAAGCAGCACAGTCTAGGCAAGAATACCTCTGAATTAAAAGGTAATTCATGATGGTTTTTTCAGAAGCCTTTCTTTTTAATTAGGCTCATTAATGGCCTCCATTCTAATCGGAGCTATAATTTTTTTACAAAAGTAATTTTGTTACTACTTGGCCCCATCTTGATAGTACAAAATTTCAGACACATTCACTTCCAGACACCTTTACTGGTGCAGTTTAGTGATACTTAGGATGGGGCAGACTTGGACTGACTGCACACACTCCCCACTGCTTCTGCCAGAGCCAGCTTGCAGGAGACAGGATGACAACCTGCTTTGGGAGAATTCAGAGAGCTGAGCCCGCAACCAAAACATTTGGTTATTAACTCTTTGAACCAACTTGCACAACTAAAAATTACTTTTCCTCCACTTAAAAACAGACCACATTTCGTGGACAGTTTGATGTTTCAACATAATTCTCTTATTATGTTAAAAAGCTTAAGTTTTAACTGCATTTTGATGGAAAAAAAGGGGTTTTAAGCACTTTTTTGCTTCATTTTTTTTCACTTGAAATTTGCCCAGTTTGCACAAAAGGTTTCTCTCAAATGCCAGCACTAGAAACAAGCTGTGATGCAAAAATCAAGTGGAGTTTTATTGTACCTTGCACAGCTTGTGCCAAAATGTGTTACTAAATCAGCTGTTATGATCATTGGTAGTAGGTAATGTTGGCACAAAAACACTAAAGAGGAAAAACAAGATGTTTTGCGGCATGAAAAAAAAAGCAGATGCTTAAAGGACAAAGATACAACCCCACTTTTGACCAGACCTTCACTAAATTAATCACCTCTACCTGTTAGATCAAAGTCACTTTCTAAATATAAAATCATAAAGCTGCATTTAATGAAAACCCAAATTTTAAGTGATGACAAGCACTAATAAATATGCTAATTTCTTCATTTAGTTGGCACTTGTAAGTAGTACAAAGGAGTAAGTTATTTTATGAAACACTGGAACTCCTCTGGGGAAATAACTGAAGTAGCTCATCTTGACTGTTTTCACGACAGCCAGTTTTGGTGAACCAGGCTGTAAATGCACTCAAACAACTCCCTATGTGAGGCAATAAGCATCAACATCACAAAATTAAAACCTGTTCTCTTTAAAGTGAGACAAAGGAGCCGTTTGACAGCAGGTTGCAGTAGCTGTTTCTCCAGGGGGAACCACTCTGCAGGCAGCAGCAAACACAAGGCAGACAGACAGTGCTGGAGCTTTAACAGATGCCAGGGATTTCCCAGCCTAACACATATTAGCACTTCGTATTTGCAATCCTGATTTCCAGCACCAAGCAGTTAATTTGCATGTTAATTAGAAACAGGTCACCAGAAAATTGCACCAGACAACCTTTCTGTATTGACTAGAAAGGACAACAACACATTTCCATAAAGTCTATATCCTTCTTTTAAGGACATTTTCTCATCCAGAAGTTCACAGTATATCAGGGTGCTCCTTTCACTGACTGAGCATCCATTTCAATACATGCCTATCTCAGATCTGGAAAAATTAAAACTGGTTTAATATCAGACAAGACATGCAAAACAAATATGCAAGTCTGTGCAATTCTAGAGAAAACAGTGGTAAATTAGTCTAACCAGAAAGTCTCCTTTTACCACAGTATGAAATTAAACAGAGTAAGCCTGAAAGAAAAGCATTGTTAGAGTATGCCAGAGAGGAAGCTTAGCAACTGGTTAGGTCTGTGCAGCTCTCATGTCTGCACATTCATCCAGTTCTGCTCAGCGGTCACATCACTGGCAGTGGTAGGATTAAGAAGACAGAAGGCAGCAAGGAAAAGAAGGTGTTACAAACATTTTAACTTCCTGGAAAGCCACTCTACAGCATCCTCTCTCTTTGAAGCTTCTTTTATATGCTAATACTTAGAGTATTATGCTTAAATCAAATGCCCCTTCAGCTTAGCTGTAGAGGTGTTATGTTGCCAAGCCTAATAAAACTGAATTACTGCTGCTGTTTGTCATACATTAGACTCACTGGCACCTCAGCTTCTGAGACTTCATTTCATTTTTTCCAGAACTTCCAAGAGTAATCACTTGACATTATCAGACAATAACTTTCAAATTATTTCAAAAATAGAGAGCAATACTACAAGGCTCTACCTTATTTTAACACTACACTATCTTCAATTTTCAGGATATCCACAAGCTAATGGACTTGAATAAAGACTTCCAGATGCTGAGGTTCATGTACAACCTGTGTGCTTCTAACAGGAACTCCTAAGTGTTCAAGACTTGTCTAAGAAGTCTTGTCCAGGTCCTTGACCATTTTGCCTGTGGGGCTTGGGTGCTGCTCTGGAGACCAAACACACTGAAGTACAGCAGCTCCAACCAGGCTCTAGGATCAATTCTGCTCCACTCTTGACACATTCCCATCTTTGCTCATCCTGAACACTATCACCAGGCCGCTGTCTGAGGAGCTGGGCTGCTCAAGTTAAAGGTCGATCAAAGGTTTGGGTTTACCCTGCGACCTCCTGCTCCACCACGAGTTCCGTTCACACCTTGGTTCTATAAGCAGCTCAAGTGGCTTAACTAAGCACAGCAACAAGATGGGGCACAAGAGGCTCCTTGGAAACCAGCAAAGGAAATACTGCACGCAAACACATGCTACCTGAATGAACTAAAGCGCCAAAGATGTGGTCCAGGATAACCTTGCAAGAGAATGCAAAGCTGCTGTGAGATCCAAGAAAATTATTTTATACCAATTGAGCTGGCTGCAAGGTTCTTTTAAGAAAAAAACAATTTTTCCACTACTTGCAGAAAACCTGCAAAGGAGTCTGCATACAGCAACACATCAAGACTTCTGATTTTAACACTGAATTAAACAGATATCTAAACACAACCAACCTGTGGACCACCAACAGTGTTGCCTCTTTAATAATACTTACATCAATGAATACAATTGCCAGTAGATGACCCATTAATAAAAAAAGTGTTTCAACTACCTAAGAGGTTGAGGAAAAACATAAAATTCTGTAATATTATTAGCCACAGATGTACAGAAAATCAAGCAGTAAAGGATGAAAAACAGGTACTCTTACTGTGTTAAATCATCACTTTTGTTCCTACAAAGTCTGAATGGCTGTGGCCTTTTCTACATGTTTCTTAGGGAGACATCAAGTAGACACATGATTTTTCACTGGCACGGCAGTTGCCATCGGAAATCCAAGCAGACACCAAATCACACAGAGAGAAAATCCTTCAGCGAGTACTTGGGATCTACACTTGGAATTCACTGCAGTAAAACTACAGAATAGATTTGCATGCTCTCAAAAGATTTGTAGGTATATTTGAAGGCTTTGATGTGAGCACAGCTGTACAGCA
Organism: Bombycilla garrulus; assembly: GCA_013400315.1. NCBI lineage: Eukaryota > Metazoa > Chordata > Aves > Passeriformes > Bombycillidae > Bombycilla > Bombycilla garrulus. The sequence goes on from VXBU01014127.1 coordinate 185,751, forward strand.
GCTTCTTTGCCTTTAGAACATCTAGGAGAATTGAGGTGAAAAGGGTATTAACAAAAAAAAACCAAACGAAAATCAGTAAACCTAGCAGCTAGGAGGCCTGTCTGTATCTAATCCCCACCTTCTAGCTGGAGACTAACAAGATTGCAGGAAACAATCACCGTGATTACAATCATTTACTGAGGCTGTTCAGTAAAGGCCCCACAATGGCCACAAGCCAGACAGGCTTTGAATTGCATGAGCACAGAAAGCCCTGAAGAGCAATAATTGTCAAACTATTAAACTTCTACATACAAAGAAAGACATCTTCGGGTTCAGGTTAGATCTTGTGCTTTCATATCCACCACTGGATGAAAGGCTTCACTCCAGCTGATATCCCATGCCCACCCTGTCCTTTTATATCACTGCCTTAGGTCATTTATAGTACGGGCATGTGAGCCACCATCTCAAGCCACTCCTCAAAGTACAAAGCACTGACTTGTTAGTTAATTTTATCTCTAGTCATGCTTGAGCAATCTCTTGATAACATAACAGGGATTTTTTCCTTACTTAAACAAGAGATGTATCAGCAATGAAACAAAGCAGACAGGAGTTGGGCACAAACGCACAAACATTAAATGGAAGATAAGAGAACATGGAAAATCAGCTCTACAATGACACTAAAATGTAACATTCCAACTTTCCCACTCTTTTCTGGAGAAATACAGAGAACTGTGTTTATTGGCTATTCTTCAATCCTGCAATCTTTCCTTTTCTTCAAGGAAACAGTATGCTAACACAACATTACACAATTGCAGCTTTCAGATAGCACAGGATGGAGGATCTCATTTATGAGAAGGGTGTGTTTAATTTTCTGTAAAAGGGGGAAGAACAGGATTCTGCCACAAAGTCTCATGAGTTCCATGTTATCCCTTGCTCCTGTTTGCTCACTGCCTGCTCCAGGAACTTCTTTCTTGCAAAGTTCAAGATCCAGCTGAGCTCTGGTTTCTCTGGCTGCAAGTGACAACTTCCATCTCAAGTTTTCTACCATGTAACAAATTTTGGGATGTAATCAAAAAGCTTTTGAGCAGACTGCTCATACCTCGGAATCAGCTCCTTGAGCCAATTGCCAGTTTAGTTCTGAATGGCTCCTGGGCAAACAATCCGTTCAGTCGGCCCATTAACCACTAATTCATTTCAGTGGGAGCCTGTGAGGATTTACAATCTTCATCAAGACCTACAATGTGGGGTTTGTGGGTGGTTTTAAGTTAGTGACATGATGTACATCAATACAGAGAACGCTCTATCTGGGATTCCCTTAATAAGATCTCTAGGTTTCTAACTTTCTTTTCAAGGATCATGCTGCTTCTTGGAGCCCTTTGCCACCGAAGTACAGGAAGAAGGTAAGGGTTACTGAATCTGACAGCTGCTGAAGCCTTCCTGTGCACAGCCAGTCCCTCATCATGCCAATCAAAGCAGGGTGCAAAGATACTTTTCCATTGATACAATCAATGCTGCTAGCAAGGGGAGACCAAAAGCTGCACCGGGTTGAATACAGACAGGAATAAAGGCATCTGTCTGACAGACTTGGCAGTTGTCACAGAACACCACGAGAATCCACAAAACAAGACTCAAGGAGACAGTGTTGCAGGCTATTTGCTGAAGAGATACATTTCTTAAGCTTGGTTATGCATTCCTTATCCATTTGCACACACAGGGATGTATTAACTATGAACACACAATGCAGTCTTGCTAATTAGCTCAATCAGAAAAGACTAAACATATCCCAACTTACTTAATATGAACCAATTTAAAGACAGTAGTTTATCCCTTCAGGGTAAGACTGCCTGCCTGACATTTCTATTCAATATTAATGTTGAGTCCACTGAAATTCATATGCAGTATTCTGAAGAAAATGAAGGTTCTGAGTAAGAGGTGGTCTTTATTTAGGTCACTTGCACCAACAAGTATTTACAAGAACTCCTTCCTCTCTCAGAAAACCACACCCAACTGCCTTATCACACTCTTACACCATAGATTACTCCAGAAACTCTATTCTGTCCTAGTATCTGCTCCTTTAAACCCATTTTATCCTTTGTACTTCCCATCAAAAATTCACAACTAATACTTTGGATAATTGAAAGTAATACATTTTTTTAAATTATTTTTTTTAATTAATACTTTTTGAAACTTAAGCGTTTAGCTTTAATTTACAGACCACCTACAAATATTATAAAGCTCTGGTGAACCAGAAGTCTACAAAGGAAGTGACTCCAGTTGTTTTGATTTTATGCAGAAGGTTTAAAATATATATATGAGCAGGTTTCTTTTAAAAAAACAATCTGCAAGAGATCTCCTGGGTATTGATCAAGAACTTTAAATAGAGTAATTAGCCAGGGTTCATTAAAACATATTTCCATTAGCTTCCCTAGATATTTAATCTGAATTAATTTACCCAGCCACGTGCCCCAGGTACAAATTTTAACCCCCTTAAGCCCAATTTCCTATAATATGGACATCTTTTCCCATCAAGGCTTCACCAACTCTTTGCCCTATTTCTATTACATGGAACTGAAACATCTCCTCCTTGACTTTTCTACCATGCTCCTCCCACAAGCTCTTGACTTGCAACTTCAGCCACTCAGGTTTTACCTGGATGAGTTGACATTTTTAAAATCTCTCCATGGATGAGCATATCTGGAGCAGGGACTATTGAAGTACCTGAAGCCACTCCTAAGCACTGGCACTCACATTCAAGAGCGCTGGAACCACCTCCCATTTTCCCCGAATAAAAGCTGTTGTTTTGTTCAGCTCCCTGGCCACGGGAGCAGGAGCCTTTAGCAGTGAAGCAGAAAACTGTTAGAAACTTATTACTCATGGATTTAATCTGCTTCTGAGTCAGATCAGCGTTCACTCTGCCAGGTACCCAGACATCCAACCGTTACCATCACTGTGGTTTATGGTGGTAACATGCAATGCCTAATCCTAACATCATGCCTCCATTTCCCCTCCAGAGCATGGGTGCTCATGCTAACTTGCTTTTTTAGAGGATTTTTCTCTATCCACTCAGCTCTAAGACTCTTAACCAGGGAGGTGAACACCTGAAGCAGCCTGACTTTGCCAGCAAGCCATCACACTTCAGCCTCTCCTGAAAACACTCTTCCTAGGAGTGTCACAAGGCATGACAGAATAAAGCCAGACATGGCTTTCCCAGGAATGCTCTCTCAAAGCACTCTGCAGAGGTTTTAACACATCACAAAGACAGCATAAAAAGTGGGACAAGAGCTACAAAATGTATATCAAGGGCTGGCTGAGGCATGCAAACCTCCAGGGAATGCTGACCTTACAAACAAGGCATTAGTAAAAGCACAAACAACCTTCAGGAAAAGTTCATTAGAAGCTTTTAATCATCTTTCCCTGACACAGTATAAACAAAATACTTGGTTCAGAAAAGAAAAGCCTAAAATAAACATACAATTGGCCCATACTAATACTGGCACTACCAAATGCCACTGTGTGCAGCATTAGAAGAGGACAAACTAAATTTTCTATCAGCTGAAACACAGCGCTATCCATTCTTTCCCCAAACCAGCAGAATACATCTTTGAAACCATCCCTTCCTCAAGAACAAGCCCTAAAACAGAGAAAAGCTCTGTGACCAAACAGATTTGCCTCATCTGTTTCCAAACCACTGCAGCAAGATCTTGGGCTGCAAGAGTTGCGTCTAATACTTGAAAGCTGTACCAAACATTCACCGTTTTATCCAGAGGAATCGCTCCCAGGAGAAGAGCCAATCACCTCATTCAGAAACTTATGCTGAAACATTTCTGGATGAGTGACCAGACAGGTCAGTTCGCTCCCTAAACAAACAGAAGAGAGACTGTTACTAAAGATATCCTAGCTAAAGCTGTTTCTCCTTCTGGGAATAGGGAAATCCCAAATCTTCACACAGCAATTTTAGCTGTAACTGTTGACACATCTCTAGAATATATTCCCCACCTGCCACAGAACTCACTGCTGAATTGGATGGACCAATATGGTCCTTCATGTCATTCTGCAGACACAGCCACTGCCTCTGCTCTCTGCAAGAGTACTGCCTTAGATTTACAGTATAAACTATTTGAAACACTCACCAAAATCACCATTTAGGACATGTATTCCTCAAAAAAACCCCTAAATGGTCAAATAGCATAAGTAAAGTCAATTGGGGAGTCTTTTTTTTTTTAAGAAATAAAAAAAAGAACAGATTACTCACAACTTGTTTAATAGCTCAGAGGCAGAAAATATATTCAGGTTCACTAGGGCATTCTGCAAAAATTCAAACACCTTACGTAACACTGGACCCCGCTCACATATGTACCAATTATTCAACTATGGCACATCCACGTAAGAGATGCACATCATTTTAGTTCTACACTCAATTTATTTAAGCTTGGACAAGCCTGACACATGCCAAGATTTAAAAATATTGCACTTAATTTAACATTTCAATCCCACACATCTTACCAAAGCAACCAAGCTCTGAACACAAAGCAAGCCTGAGGGGCTGGAAGTGCAGCCCCCCTGCTCCATTCATCCTAAACCACTTGATAGGATGTTGTGTTATTCAAATCCAAGTGTGACTGACAAGACTCTTCCCTCCTCCATCAGCTCTCCAGGGAGCAAGGGTTATTTTGGTAACTTTATCCGTTGTTTTCCTCAGCAAGCACTTTCTTCTCAACAGGGAGTTTTCATTGATAAAACTACCCAAATGCATCCACAGTGTTACAGCCAAGGGAGCACTGCAGAATTCCCAAAGTCACGAGCAGCATTCATCACACACGTACCTCGGGCTCCTACACTCCCAAGCAGATCCAGGGACTGCTGCAGGTTACAATGAGACTTCATAAACATTTGCCAGAAACTTGGCAAGACACATCGTCTAGAGAATTTGAGGACAAGCTGCCTGTGCCCCTTCCCTCCTCCACAACTATTCCCAGGGTATCTCTGCCGCATTAAAAGGAGGAGTTGCAGTTTTCTGGAAAGAAGAATGCCTATGGCAATCAAATCCCAAATATTTACCAGGCATGTGAATATCACAAGAACAAATACATTCCTCAGGTCAGTAACATCCTACTCCACACTTCTGTTTCATGAGAGCCTCAGGCATTTTAGTACAAAAATAGCATATTAGCACTCTTTTAGTCCTAAAATTCCTTTCAGACTAAAATATGCGGCACATTTGCTCTAAAAGAAAGACGAAACACCATTTCAATCCCACAATGTTTTTAAGACTCTGAGATGCTAGAGGCAAAAGAAATTGCTCCATATTTTTTACAAAATATTTTTCATGGATTAAAGCTAGCAACAGACTGTAAGAAAGGCTGTGGAACATCGAGTAACTCAGATTGACACCCAGTGTCCTGTTATCTTTTGATACAGCAAGTCCTGCAAATTAATGTTAAACACGTTCATATCTCTTACTGTAAGGAAGAACAAAGAAAGAATTATGGACTAATTCAGGGAGAGAGTAATAAAAAAACCAAACCAATGCAATCTGCTCACGATTAAGAAGAGACACTACTCATTCCCAAGACTGTAGGGGCAAAGCTCAACTGTTACAAAACATATCATGCTGAAAAGCAAAAACAACAAACTCAACTAAACCTCACCTCTGTTCATGCAAGGAGACAGACTCGCTGTCAGCCCACGCTTTCAGCCTTCCACTGCTGCCAAGTACTGTAGCTCGGGAAACCAAAGCACAGTTATTTGAACCAGCATCTCCCAAAGTGCAGCAGGATCCTAACACACTTCCCATCCAGGCAAACTGCATGGCTCTAACAGGTAACTCCACGGGAATGGTAACTGATGTGGAAGTTGCTCTGCTCGCACCAGGACTGTGGCAATCCTCAGTGCAAGGTGCAAGATGTGCTGTAGTAAGGGGGCTGGTAACAACTACCACTGCCTGCAACAGCAGCATAGAAAGGATTTCTATACTCTTCGAGTCACTGTTGTTCTGGAAGTTTCACCTGCTCATGTACCTCTTCCAGGGAAAGGCAACATCTTTCTGCTGCTACCACATCCAACTTAAAACCTTGGAATTTCAAGATAAATACTTCCATGGTCAAAATCCCAGCAATATGCCATGGGATCCAAGAAATTCTAAACAAAGCCTCTTGTTTGTTTCTCTGCAAATTGAATACTTTTTTCCCAGCTACTGCTTTCACCATCACCACCAATTCTGTGATTTTACCAGTGTTATCAGGAATATTACAGTCTTTTTCTAAGAAAATATGCACTTCCCAACCAAGAACAAGGTGGAATGACTGTTCCCATACCTTGCTCTGGAAAGTCTTAATTAGATGACTTCACTAGCATAGCTTTGGATTGTTCATTTGAATGATATGAAAAATTCCAAGCTAAAACAAACAACAACCAAACAAGAACAGTGTCCACCTTGGCTGTTAACAATGGCTACAGGCTCAGATGCTCAACACAAGCCTACTGCTCATGTATCCCATGAGAAGCAAGAGACTCACCTGGAAAGCAATGGCAAGAGCACTGTCTGCCTGTGACCAGATCTCTCAGCTTCTGCACAGCAGCTTCTAGGAGAGAATAACCCTGACATCATTGTCCTTCCCTTTGTTTCCAGGTGGCTTCATGAGTGGGGAAGTGGCTGTGCTGTTCAATTCTCCCTCTTCCCCAAACCCCTCTGGTAAAGATGCTCACCTCCTAACAGCCCATACAGCTTCCCTGTCCACGTGGCTTCAGATTCACCAGAAGGAAGCTCATTGCTGAATTGCCTGGATTCAGGTGTGAAGTGCTGCCACTGGATCAAACACCAGAAGAAGGCAGAACAAAGCAATGAGCTCTACAAATGTGGGAGCAAATAGCACTGTACTCACACTGCCCAAATTTTACTCATGTGCAGTGTCTGGATGGCTTTGAGGCATTATTTTAGATACTCTTCAAATATGATCTCTTGACATATTTTACAGCTCTTAATGCTACAAAAAGTATGTAACATACAAAGAAAGAACTTAGAAAACCATACCAAAGCCCAAAAGGGCTATTTAGGAGTACTTTCAGCAACATTGGCTCCCAAAGTAGTGGATCATAATATTAGCCAGCCGCCAAAAGTTTATTTTAAATGGCTCCTGAGGAAAAAAGTTCCATTCAGAAAGACTCTTCTGGCCCAATTTAAAATCATAACAATCACAGTGTATGAAATAATACTCTGCCTTAAAACTTGAGAGAAAGATTTTAAGATACACAAAGGTTCTCTAATATTGCAATGTCTAACAGCCTCTAAGCTACTCGGCTATTTTCTCTTAACATCTTCCTTTTATACAATTTTCCTTAAATAGCTTCACACTAGGTACATAGAGGGGATTTTTTTAAACCTGAAACTTTGATCTTGTAGGCAAAATCCCAATTCCAAATTTGTGATCCCAGCAGGAAAAGCAAAAGTGTTTTCAGTCAGAGATCAAACTCTATCTCTCAACAGAAAAATTATCACTTTAAGATGGCAAAAATATGCTACCATGTTATTTAAAGTTATTTCATTATGTACAACTCTAAGCAATAAAAACGTTTTACCTATTCCATTTTCCCTAAATCAATCCACACCATACTGGATAACACAGCTGTGGTGGGGCAAAACCCAGCAGGTAAAGTGACAACACCACTGATTCTCCTCTTCAACTATACAACAGAGAAATTCAAGTTGAATCCTCCTCCCAGCTTCATGCCAGCACCACACAGCCTACGTGAGCTCTCCAGCATTCTTAGAAAGTTTTCAGAAAATGTCTTTTTCAAGTATTCTAAGACTGAAATACTGTGAACCCCAGAGAGTAAAACTGACATTAGAGGATAACATTTACTAAATAATCTTGGAGAGCATCACAAAGTTACAATGGGTTTCACTGGAATGCCTCGAGGGAAAGTATATGGGGAAATTACTTTGGAAAGAGCTGACAAACAAAGAGAAGAATTTAAATTCCATCAGCACCCTCCCCAGCTGAACAAGTTTAGACTATGGGTTTATACAAGAGGATGCTGGAACTCCACACAAATGCCTGGAGGAGGGAAGGGAAACCAAAAGCCCTGTAGTTTGTGGTTTGCTGTATGCTTTTCCCCTTTGTGTAAGCCTTACCTGTGAGTTGCCCGTGGAAAGGAAGCCAACATAGCCTCAGAGCACGTGAGAAGGATTTGATGTGGACAAGCTCAAGCCACACTGCTGAGTGCCTGAGCTGAGACAAACCCTGCATTATTTCAGGCAACTCTGCCTGACACAGTGCTGCTATTTCTGGAGTCAGAGGTGAGACTATTATCAGTGATGGCTCACCATACGTTTGATGCCTGCTAAAGCACAGACCACAAAGCAAAAATATCAAACACTGCAAAGCTTTGTAATCTGTGAGGAAAGTTCAGAATCCCACCATTCCTACAGCTAGCAGGAGATATACATCTAATGAAGACTATTGACAGTAACATTAAAATGAGTGTACATCTTCAGAGATGTGAATCAGTTGAGGGAAATGTTCCCCAGAAGCACACCTTCCCTGGTGATTCCTAGAGACAGGACAAACATTCACCATGGGAGTCCCAGCCCAGTTTCATAAAACTGCAGGAAAGATTTACAACATAAAAAACTGTTTCAAGCTCTTTTTTTTTTTTTTTGACTTTAAAATCTGGTGTTGCTTCATACAACTGATCAGAAAGTGAGGATGGCTGCTGATCACTGCCTGGAAGGCTCCAGCTAAAAAAGTAAGCAGTGTTACTACATGCATAAAATCTTTGACCTCTGCAGCAGACTCAACTCTATAGGCTTCAGTAAGTTAAGACAGATGTCACCACAAATTTGAATACCTGTGTCACAGCGAGAGATCCAGCACCTCACCTCTCGCATATCTCAGGTGTTGAAACAAAAAATAGAATGTGTTCTGTATGTTCAGTTAGAACAGAGCAGTTCAAAAGGAAAAGTCAATAAAGGAATTGGGGCTGCTGGTTGAAGAGAATTTGTGGATGCCTCATCCCTGGAATCGTGCAGGGACTTGGAGCAACCTGATCTAGTGGAAGGTGTCTGTGTCCATGGCAGGGGGCTTGGGATGAGAGAAGCTTTAAGGTCCCTTCCAACCACCCTATGGGTCTATAATTCTATGACCAAAAAAGCATCCAAGTCAACACAATGTTGTAAGTGAATAACAAAACTAAATGCTTGAAAAATAAAACTAGAGTCAACAGTTCTCTGCACCTGCAGTAATCAGGGCCTGGTATAAATGGAGACAATTCTGACTAGCCCGTCTGGATTTTACATGAGGATCACATTAATATTGATTTGTTTAGATCACCATGAACACAGCTGAAGAACTGCAGTCTCATGAACAATTCCTGTTGCAAATAATGACAACTGCAGCACTGCAGTGATTTTCCTTGAAAGTAGTTAGTTTTTCTGATTTTGTTACATACACAGACAGACAGAAACAATAAAAAAATCAATTTGATAAGGAAAGAGCTTAAGGCAAGCTTCTTCCAGATCTTATTTCAACTCAGCTGAGAACAGCCTAACAAAAGTTGACTCAGCTCAAATCGAGTCTGGACTGTCACAGAAAGTCTACAAGCCAAGCAGGTTTGAGTCTGTTGTCTTTTGTTTCATTCCATCAAAACCTTTTTGTAGGGCAATTACTTCAACACTTAGAAGAATGCATGCTCTGTTGAGTTTGTTTTGCAGTTCACTTGGTGCAAAGTATTTTACCCTGCAATAACAGAACAGTCTAGAAAAGAAAGCCTCAATTAGCAGACTACTGAGCATGATGGAGGCTGGTGAGCTTCCTATTAAGATTCAAAAGATCTAGACAGCAAACTTGCTACCACATTAAACTAGTCATTATTTTTTAAACAAAAGACAGCACATTTGCCTGATTGATTTTGCATAGCAGGGCTGTAAGAGCTACTTGGTACTAACCCACACTGTTAGGTATAAGCACTTAATTACATCAGCATAACCACTTGCATTCTTTAAAAGAGACTCAAAACTCCTGAGAATCATCTAAGGAAACTACAAGAAGTTTTTCACAAAAGAGCATACAGTTCTACCACTAACTGGAAAGGAGTTAAAATGTTTCAGGTGTGTAGAGAAACCAGGAAAACTTATTACATTAACTACATTTTGCCACATCAGCAATCCTCCGTAATACATTGCTTCAGGCAAAGATGCAAAAAAATAACAAATGCAGCAAATAGTAATTTCTGTCCTGCATGATGATGGTAATTTTCCCCTATGCTGTTACTTGGCAAAAGGGACATTCCATGTGTTCTGTTAGACTTTAGCCCACTGTTACTGAAGGCATCAGGTGCTCAGTTTAAGGCAAAATTGTAGACATTACAAAGCAGAAATGCACTCTAATGCTCCCAGGTGAAATCTAAGCTCACAAAACTGTAAGACCTACAAGACACACTTATCTAAAGGAAAAAAAAACAAAACCCAAAAAAACTCGTGCACAAACCCCCTAAAGAGCACAAAGAAAAAAGACATCTCTAACTCTTGAAGGACATTGCTCAGCTCAGAGCTGCAGATATTCAGACACCAGCATCCCAGGACAGTTTTTATGAATGTCACCCCTGCTCAGAAGTGGAACAGGGTGGGTTTTCATCTCCTGTCTTGATGAAAAAAGGTTGCAATTATGCCACAAGCTGGTACTCAGGGAAAGTAGGATCTCTGCTCTTCACCTAATGCACTGTGATGGGTACTGACAAACTGAACATCCAGAAAAATCAAGGTATCCCATGATAACAGAAAATTATCAGCTAACAGAATTGAAAAATTTTAGTGCCATAGCAACCAACTTCACAGACTTTAAAACTGAATTAGTCAGAAGATCAAAAAGAAAAAACTATTTTAAAGCAAGATTTCAAATAAAAAGGCAATTACCTAGACCTTTTATTCATCTAATTCTTTGGGGTATATTACTAGGAAGAATAACTGCAAAGCTTTTTCCGAAGCAAGTATGCATTTTCCAGAGACCAAAGAAGCAGAATCCACTGGAAAAGTGATGCATGCATGCAGGAAAGCTACACTATAAAGAACACCTAGTCATCCCTGTGCTAGAAAACAAATACAGCACTTTATTTGCCAAGAATAATCCCTCTTCAAAACATTCTGTTCCAACCATGACAATACAAAGCAGCACTGGAGATCTCCTTTCCTCCAGTACAAGGGAAGGAGAGAGTGCATGCAGAACCCACCCTAGCTGTACCTGCCTCTACTGTAACAACCAAGTCTTTGCTTTTCAACAGATTCAGCTATTTGGCTGAGTAAATCACCTCCCCCTAACGTGGCTTTCTCACTGCACCCTGAGCCAAGCCTAGGCTGCACAGCCTGCATCAAACTCAGTTTCTTCCCTTGTACTTCCACTCCCTTTCTCCTTGGCATGCAGAGCTGCAGCAGGCCAGCAGCGCCAGCTCACTGGAGGAAGCAGACCTCTGGGATAATCTTTTACTGAGCCAAACATCCCAGGCCAAACTGATATACAACCAGCTACCACATGTACCAGCCTGCCAAGAACAGCACAGAATTAAGAAAAACAAACCCATCCCAAAAAAAACCCACAAAAAATAACTATCACTGATAGGAAAAAGTGCAGCTAAAGGTAAAAGTGCATCTATGGAGAACTAAGAATCTGTACTCAGCACTGTTCACAAGACAATCAGTCCGGCACCTGGAATGAGAAATACCCTTCCCCTCTATTCAGCTCGTACATGGCTTCAGCAAGAAGAAAAGAGTACTTTTAAATATTGCTACCTCCTGAGATAAAGCCAAAGGCTGATGCCAAAGTAATCAACCTAAAAACAAATCAAACTTTTAAAGTATATTTAGTATTTTACTTTAGGACTTAACTACAAAAGTCAGGAGGAAACTGGGCTTACACTATCCAAACACAAGAGAGAAAGAAAACCTCAGAACAAAAATGCAGCTAATCTCGGGTAAGAAGCCAAGTCTCAGGAGAAAAAAACCTTCAGGGTTCTAGCCTTGCCTTCCTGTTGCTCATGTGTTCTTCAAAACTTAATAATTTCAATCCTTTCTCCTCAGTCCAGCCATTCTCATCCATTGATTTGGATAGTCCATCTTCCATTTCATGAATTTTAAAAGCAGGAGGAACTACCTTGACCATTCAAATTAATTTGCACCTACCACAAGGCATTGTAAATCCTTCATTAAATTCCATTTAAGACAGAATGGTAGCTGAAAAATTCTAATTCAGATGTCACAGGCTTCAACTCAGAGTCCAGTTACAGAACAATAATTAACTGTATCTCTTAAAACTGCAACACATTTTTCCTTTAAGCTAGCTAAACTACATTAGTAAAAAATCTCCTTTTATTTTTCTCAGGAATGCAACTGTTCTTAAACTCCTGTGTCCTTTTCAGATTGTGAATGATCACCAGGTCAATATCCCTTAGAAAATGTAAGCAAAGCCCTGGGCAAGGCTTAAGGTACATCTTTCAGGTTTCTGATCATTGCCTTTAAAAAAAACCAACCCTTTGAGTGTTGGTATCTGAACCAGATGATAATGCTGTAGGCACTGTAAGAGTACCACTGGAATACTAACTGCCTGCTCCTTTGCAATCGTAATGATTAGAGAACCAGAACAGCCTCCATCCCACAACCATGGGCTTATCAACCCGAGAAACAGGCAGTATCTTAAAACTTAAAAAGGCAGTATCTTAAAACAGCTCACCTGAAGGCCAGGGAGAATGCCTGGAGATTTTTGGGGGAAAAAAACCTGTAAGTGCTGAAAAAGATGATCAACCCTCTTAGGGGTGTCTCTATCACTTGCATTTCCTAAGAACTAGCCCACCCTCAAGCTATGTTTAATCCACAGCCCTCAGTTACTTACAGCTCTGGACAGATAACTGGTCATTTGCTGCCACAAATGAGACATCTCAAAAAGGGTTCTTTAAATGCCAGCCTCCACCTGTGCACGGGAAAACTGAGAGAGATGGAATAACAGCAGTACGTGCTCAAATATAACATAATGCCAGATGTTGAGTCAAACAAAACCTTTGACCTTTAACTCAATAAATTAGGGAGATAAAAAGAGGAAAAATAAAATAAAATAAGCTACTGGGACAGATCACACTCATCTACCTCAGTTCAAGCAAAAAGCTTCAGGGAAGCCTTTACATTTCCAATCCATTTCCCAAAAAGGTAGAAACAGTAGAGAACCAGGACAGGGACTGAGCACACACAATTTTTCCTACAATTACAGTATAACTCAAAGAGTCGAAGACTCCAAGCATGCATTACTATCCAGTTTCTGTTCTCCATCCATAATTTTAAAACAAGTAATTTCACCTACACTGTTTTATCAGATCACTTAAGGAGCCCAGGTACACACAGAGTGAGAAATAAATCATTTAAATGAAAAAATACGACAGTTCCCAGCCTGTCAAATGGTACACGCTCCTCAGTCCATTAAGTCACATCAAATGAATTTTCTGGCCTTCTACACCAACTACAATTCTGAAATAACAGGAAAAATACTATTATTGAAATACACAGCTTTCATGATAACTTATTTTGTTCTTAATCCAATCTGCAACACTAAGAGAGTCCTATTTTTTCCAGAAGGCAGAGTATTAAGGCTCAATTAAACTGTCTTTGCCATAAAGGTGCTACCAAAGAAACAGAACCATTCAGGATGAAGAAAGTAGCAGGAGGCCAAAACTTTCACCTTTAATCCCATCATAACCACAACTGTTTGATGTCAGAAAAAATACTATGCCTATAATGCATTAACATTATACAGAACAATATCATGCTTTAAATATTGCACAATCTTTATAAGGGCAATGCTCAACAATTATAGTATCAAACTCACTCACCAATTAACCAGATGTAATATAGGTTGTAAAAGAAAAATTATGCCCCACTAGTAAACCAAATAAGAGAACCACACTGGTTAAGATTATTTTCATCCCTTTTAATCAAATTCAACAACTCAGTCATGCTTCAAATGTAAATCATCATTAATCAAACAAAAATCGTTACCTAGCAAATATATTAATATTTCATGGGTTTATTTATACTTTAACCACCATGCAAATCAGTTTAACAGGCAGCCCACAAAAAAAGGGCTTAAAGGCTGTAGCCTGTGTTAAGTGAAATGCAAGCTCTGAAGTCTTTGCAGAAACAGGCTTGCAACCTGAATCCTTTCAGGAAAAAATCACTTTGGAATACAATTTTAAAAATACCCATATACACTACCCCATTTTACACTTTTTATATTGTGACATAGAAATATGTAAACAACAATTAAAATCTTAATAACAAAATCTAAGTCATTCAAAATAGTAATATACCTAGTGCATGAATACTTGTAACTAGAAGGAAGTTAATTCATTTGCAAAATGCACCTAAAAAAGTGGGGTTTATTCTATTTTCTGATTATGGTCAAAAAATGTTTAAACTGAGTAGCTCTGACAACCTCCTTCTCCAATCAAGGAGCATCCTTCTCACCCATCTCCTACAAAAGAAAAGAGGACTTCTGCACTACATTAATTAAATATTTCTTCAACTCAGTGGTAACAAGTATTTGATCTCGCTAATTTTTCTTCAAGAAATCTAAAAATACACAGTGATTAAATAACTCTTGATAACACTTTAAACTGATAGTTTATCAATAACCTCTCAAAAGCAAAACTTTAAAATTTACTGTTTGGGGGTTTGGTTTGGGTGGGTTTTTTTTCATTTGTGTAGGGTTTTGGGTGTGGAGTTTGGGACTTTTTTTTACTATTTTCCTTGTGTCAGACTGTTCTTTACTGAATATTTGTGTTAAATTGCTTCTTTCAACATCTGCCTTACAAGTTGGGCTCCTGTACCAGTCAACCACTGACTCAAGACTCCTGTTCCTTTAGATTCAGAACTACCCAAGGAAAGCCAGGGAGGATGTACTTCAAAGACATCCACACCTAAAAATCAGCAGATACTGAAACCATGTGATTGCATTCACACTGACTAACAAAACAAGCACACCTCCTCTTTTCTCTCTGTTATGGACTCAAAAGGAATGTTTCTCCCGGTTATTCATATTTAGAATTGTCCTAGATTACCTGTATCACACTAAGAAAAATCAATGGACAATACTATTAGTAGTATCACTCCCAGTTCCGAATTGAATTTTTCTCCACTTTAGAGAAACATTTCTAATGAGAAAAGTAACATTACCTTGAACACCTATAGAAAAAAAAAGGCTGCTTCTGCAGCCTAACTGCATCTGAAAATCTTACCTGCTACTTGCAGCAGTGTCCACACACTGTCCTCACTGACGGGTTCACACACAAAACAGCTCCCCCAAATCTCCACTTTCTACAGCCTGACTGGTTTTAAGTGGGCTGTATGACTCAGACTAGATCCTCACCCATTTTAAAATTGTCGCTTTTCTGGTACCATCCAAACAAGGAGTCAGATGCTCTAGAGTCAAAAGTTAAAGTTATATCAACAACAGTCAATACGTCACTTATTTCCTCTGCTGTCATCTCCAATGCAAAGGAAACGTCTGAGACATCTGACCCCACTCCCAATCAGCTGAGATGCTACCCAACATTTGCAACTTCTTACTTTTATTGACAGTCTAAATATCAAGTGTTTAACAGCAGGGATACATAAGTTAGCTATTTTAATTAATTTCTCAGAGCAGCACCCTGTGAAGTCATTTTTAGGTCAGGATGCAGCCCACGACATTGGTGTTACTGGGGGCAAACTGCTGAGGGCTAAGACCAGCTGACAGTGCTCTTTGCAGGCTGACAGACAAATAAGAATAAAGCCACAAAGTGGCACTTTCAGAGAGAAAACTCAATCCAAAAGAGCCCTGAGATGTCCTGTCGATGCCCGGGATATTGATGCCAGGAAAAAAATTCACCTTCAGCACTGGCATCAGGCAGCACTAGAGCTAGACAAGACCAACAGCCAGCAAACTACTGCCATCAAGGCAGGCTTAGGAATGGGAAAAGGAAAACCACAAGCAGACATAACATTCAAAGAGTGGAGTTCTCGGGAGATAAGCAGAGCCAACATAAGGGTTTGTACTTGCCGAAAAGAAAGCGTGATGCAAAACATTCCTTAATCTTTGATCTTTTCCCTCTCCCCCCACAGCCCGGTGTACCAGCTCTGCACTCACTCCTCTCTGTGCTTTAAGTCGGGAAAATGATAAAACTATTTCAGCAGAAAACCGATCAACTAGACCACAAAAGGGTTCACCTCGCTAAAATGGCAGAAAACCAACAAGCACTGGGACTATGAAAAGAGTAGGGAGGGGCTACGCAACTGGAAAGAAAGGAGCAACAAGAGCTTGCCTTTTTGGCAGGCTGGCAGCTTGTGAGCCGCTGCCTGTGAGGTCAGCTTCCGAGATCCTCTCGGACAGGATGCCACCCTCAAAGGCGGTCAAAAGATCCCAGACAAGTGAAAGAAACAGCAAGGAGCAAGTTATTAATAAAGCACATATGGGAGCATTTCATACCTGTGAAAGATGTTGCAGCAGTACTCATTTAAAACAGCTACCACGAGTGTCTTACTAACGACTAACTCAAAATTAAAACATGAAGTTAACATTAAAATCTAAATTAGCTTTGCATTTTCAGAAGTAATCACTGACACTTACTGGTTCAAGACTCTACTCGATCAGAGTAACCATTGCCACTGCCATCTGCTGTCCCCATAATAACGGATGAGAAACGAGCCCAGGTTTTTCCTAATCGCATTCCCTATTGGGCAAAACACCATTAAAACTGACCCAGCCTGGCATTCCTGAACTCCACAGCAGACGACCCACGAGTACAGAAACCTCAAGACCAGGACAGCTCACCAAAGGCACGTCTCCCAAAGGCTGCTTCAAACTGAGCCCAGGAATGAATGAAAAGATGGAGTTCTAAGACTCGGAGGTGGCAACTCAGTTTTTTCTTGAGCTGCACTGAAAACCGTTCACGACCAATGTTTGGGAAGAACACAGATTGCCCCGTTAGCCTTCCCATAAAGTTAGATAAGTCTAATGATTATCTATCGAGTTTCATACACGGACAACCGAGGACCGGAAAGCAGCCGCCTCAACAGCCGAGTTCTAGGTGAAGGTGGGAACCAGAACGTGAAAAAAAAAACATCTCCTCAGGTCACTGCTGCTACGAGCACGGCGCCCTCACTCAGCACTACGCGGGCTGGGCTCTCCCATACCTCTAGAAAGGAACGACCCCGCGAGGCACCAGAGCCAGGGCACAAAGCCATCCTCCCGAGAGCTCTCCCTGCCCGGAGGGCGCTGCGCGGGCGGCAGCGCGGAGCCCCGAGGCGCAGATGAAGAGGAGCTGCTCTCCGGCGCCTTCACGGCCACCCCACAAGCAGCTCGCTCCCCTCATAGAGCTCCGCAGCGCAAACTCCGATTTTCAAAACACGACCCGTGAGGGAAACGCGGGGCGGCGGCGCGGCGGGGCGCGGACCCCGCTCTTTGTTCGCCGCCGCGGGCAGGCCCGGCCCGGCCCCGGGCCCGACCCTCACCTCGCGGACGTCCTGCAGGCACTCGAGCACGGCGAGATTGTTGGCCCAGCTGTGCTTGGAGCAGAGCCGCACCACGTCCTCCCGGCACACCGCCTCCTCCGACAGCTTCCATCCGCTGCCCGACCCGCCGCCGCGGGCACTCCGCGGGGCGGGCGCGCCCGGCCCC
>VXBU01014127.1:203469-306096 GCA_013400315.1 Bombycilla garrulus
GCGCCGCCAGCGCCAGCAGCAGGAGCAGCGCCGGGCCCGGGCAGCGGCTCCGGACACGTCCGCACGGCGCCATCTTGGATCCGCCACCTCCGGCGTCCGCCCGCCCACCCCGCAGTACGCACGGCGTATGCAAATCAGCGCGCCCGTGACGTCGCCCGAACGGGACGCGCCCCTTTCCCGGTGAGGGGGCGTGGTCCGGCCTGGCCCCGCCTCCGGCACGCGCCGTGGCCCCGCCCCGGCCGTTGTGGCCTCAGGAGGAGCAGGCGCCGCCGGAGCGGCCACCGCGGCTCTACGGCCCCGCCGCCCCTCGGGGCTCCCGCACCGCCTGCGCCGCCTCGAAGCCTCTCGGCGGTCCCGGCCGCCTTTCAGGGGACGCCGCCACCCCTCAGCGGCCCCAGACCCCCTCAGCCGCTCCGCAGACCCTCAACGGTTTCCGCAGCACCTCAACGGCCCCCGGATCCCTTCAGCGGCCTCCGCGACCCCACAGCTACGCAGGGCGACAGTGCCGAGCCAGCGCCGGTACCGGGGACGCGAGGAGCCGAGCCTGGGCTGCTGAGTCCGCCGGGAAGGCAGCAGCCGGTCCCGTCCTCGCCCTCAGCAGGTGTCCAATAGCTGAGGTCGGTTTTTGCCCGAAATCTCTCATTTCCCACTTGCACCTCAGTGACTGATGAGGCCTACCTCGTCATGGGGAAACTGAGCTTTGCTGTGGAAGACAATCCTGGCGAGCTGGAAGACGAAGAATATCGGAAGAAGGACGAAGAAATACAGAGATACAAAGACGAATTACAGAAGAACGAAGAGAAAATGGAGGCGATCCAAGAAAAAATTAGGAGCACTGAAGAAGAAATGCAGGAGATCAGAGAAAAAATACAGAAGAACGAAATGAAAATACAGGCGTACAGATCAAAAATAGAGAAGATCAAGGAAAGTATATGGAAGAATGAAATGAGGATGCGGATGAAGGAAGAAAGACTGGAGGAGGTCGAAGGGAAAAGGAGAAATGAAGTACAAAAAGAGAATGTAACAAAAATATGGACAAACAAAGAAAGAATACAGGAGCTCCAAGATAAAATACATAAGAACAAAGAAAAAATACAGCAAAGCAAATTAAAATTACCAAAGACTGAAGAAAAAGTACACCAAAGCAAATTTAAAATACCAAAGCATGAAGAAAAAATACATAGGCATGAAGTAAAACCAGAGAATGAAATAACAAAGAAAATGTACAGAGAATGTAACAACAAAGAAAAGGTACAGGACATCAACAAAAAAATACAGAACATCAGAGAAAAAATACAGGAGATCCGAGACGAAATGGAGAAGAGCAAACATTACCCACAGGAAACCAAAGAAAAAACACTAAGGAATGAAGAAAAAATACGGAAGAGCAAAGGGAAGCCACGTAAGAATGAAAGCAAAAAATTGACTGGCTACTAAAAACACCCAAAATCTTCAATAAAATGCTGACATTCAACTTTCCTGCTGTCATTTCTGCATGTTGAGTGCCAAATTATCAGCTGGATCGATCTTCTGCCTATATATGGATGTACTCCTGGCCCCTCTTGGGGCAGGATGCTGGGCTGGCTGGAGGGGATGGGATAAATCCAAGAGCCTGCACCAGGGTGGCCCAGCCCTAGGTTATCTGCAGGGGGCAGAGAGCTGAACAAGTGCAGAAAAATCAGATTTTGGGGGTGCCATGAGACAGGTAATTTTTGAATTTGGTGGGTTGGCTGCACCTCCTGTGCTGTCAGTGCCAGACACTCTGTTTTGGGGGCTGGGATTTGGCGTGTCATGCTCTATAGTGGCTCCAGGCTTTGCCCATGGGAATGGAGAGAAATAGGCTGTAGGGAGTGATCATGTCTCCAAAACAAGATCTACAATGGCTGATGGCATTGTAGATGGGATCTGCAAGTTCTTCCTAGAGCAATAAGTGGGGCTTGGATGCTGAATTTGGTGACAGGTCATCTAAAAGCAGTGTTTGCAATCACGCAGCCCCCAGCCAGCCCCAAAATTTCACAGTAAGAAAATACCTGCCCAGGTGCTGGGGCAGTGCCAGCAGTGGGACACAAGTCCCCCACCAGCTCAGCAATCACAGCTCTTCAGTGTCCTGCCAGGATCTCGCTGGGCCAGCTCACAGCACCCTCCTAGGATGGGTTTGCCCCCAAATCTCAGATTTGGTTCCAACAGCAGATGGAAATGGAAGACAGGGAGAATCCCACCTTAATTCCCCTCCTTGTTGACTCCAGGAGCAGTGTTCCCAGCACAAGCTGGCATCAGGCCAAAGTCTGCAGCTTTTGCCTGCGTGCCAGGATGCTCCACGGGTGTGCCCTGGCTCCTGAGGTGGTGTGAAGCACAGCTGTAGGGCTGCTTTCTTCCTGCCCCAGACTGCCTTGTCCTGCCTGGCAGAAACCCTTCTCTTGGGAATGTCTCTGTCTTACCCAACCCAGGAGTACCAGAGCCCCTTGGGCCCAGCGTGCAGCCAGCTCATCCAAGTGAAGGCAAGGGCAGGAGAGGGACCAGCAAAGTCTCCATGTTTCTTGTGTTTGAATGTCACACTGGGACACAGTGCTTGGGAAAGTGGCTTTGTGCTGGCACCCAGGGACTGTGCAGCTGGGAATACTTGAAAACAAAAGCCAGCAAAATCCAGCCCATGCTTGGCAGCCTATTTGGTTTAGTGAGAATTATTTGAAGAGTTAGCCCAGTGCAGGAGCTGGCTCTGCTCCTTCATACATCAGAGAATGGAGCAGTGGAGCTGGGTTACAGCTCACTTCATCTTTGGAAGATGGCCAGGGACTCATTTTTTCCTCAAGGAACACCTTCTCTCAACCTTGGATTTGACCATCCTGTGCTGCCCACTGTTAAACAGGCATTTCATAAAAGAGCCCTATGCTCACCATGTTCACACAGTGAGTTAAACAAGGAGGTTTTTCTTTTGGCACAGCAACATCTCTGCCTGTGTGATAACCCCAGCTGCTCCTTGCAACTACAGCCCCTCTCCTTTGGCAGAAATTCCCTTATTGCCTCATTTTAAGCATTGTAGCAGCAAGGCTTTCACCCTCTGGGTGTTGCATTATGAGCCTGCAGTCCCTTGCTTTTGTAGTGGGCAGGACTTTCCAGTCTCATCACCTTAAGTAATAAACCCTGGCTTTGCAGAGCGTGGCCAGGGTGAACTGAGCTGCTGGGACACCTCTCGCTCCTTCCTAGCAGTGTCCTTGCTCTCCAGCTCACCACTTCAGGGAGGAATGCTCTTCCTCAGTCCATGCAGAGGAGCTGCTCCAATTTTTAATTGGATACAGACTGCTTGCTCCCATGTGGCAGTTCTGAATCCCAGCTTAGCCTCCACGCAGTGCCCTGAGGCCCTCTCCGTTGCATGCAGCCCAGCTCAGCTGCCTCCCTCCAAAGCTTTGCATCCCCCAAAACTTCAGCACTGCCCTTCCCAGTGGATGATCCTCTCCACCAACAAATCCTGCTGCAGAGGGCTGAGTCGAGCTGCCATTCAGTGCTATTTCTTGGCTGGCTAAGGCAACGACCCTAGACTGGTATTTCGAGGTTTATTTGCATGACATACCCAGGTTCAAGCCCACTGTTTTGGGTTTTCTTGTAGGTCAGAGTCCTGCAGTGCTGCTGCTCGTCCAGATTCAGAAATAAGCCGAAGATCACGGAAATACTCAACTTCCAAGGAAGCTGTGGACAAAGAGGAGACAATATTTCAGCTACAACCCTGTGAGTGTCGAGCACAAAGGGAGCTTTGTGCTTCTCAGGCACAAAGTTTTAGCCTGATGTGACCTTTGTTTTTCCCCAAAGAGTGATGCTGTTGATACATCTTTGCCTCACAAACCCTCAGAAGCCCCAGGCCATAATTGCAGAGACTGTTGCCCCCCATACCGATGCAGGTCCGTGTTGCAGTTAGCACCTACCTTTAGGAAAAAAGATATGGGCAATTTTCCAGCCTATCCTCCAACCTGTCACAATTCTTTCCCAATTCCACTTGTGCTTTCCCAAGCACTCAGGGCTGCCAGCTTGATGCCATCGCCATCGGAAGCACAAGCTCCCCGTTCTGTGACCTCTGCTGCTAGCAGAGGAACCAAATTGGACTTGATGCAAGACCAAAGCCCCTGCATCCTCAAATTAAGTACGCTTCACAGAGCGGGATAATCACTGCAATTAGTTTGAGACATTTCTTTTGACCAGCACATGCTGGAGAGAGCCTGTTACCTGTAAAGTTTGTCTCAAGAATTAGATAAGCTTTCTAGGACATAGATCCCCAAATTCCTCTTTCTATTGCATTTAGAGGCACTATTTTCACAGAATCACAGAATATGCTGAATTGGAAGGGACCTACAAGAATCATCAAGTCCAAGTCTTAGGCCTGCACAGGACTATCCCCTAGAGACACACTATGTGCCTGAGACCATTGTCCAAATGCTTCTTGAACTCTGTCATTCCTGGCGATGTGACCACTTTCTCAGGCAGCCTGTTCCCGTGCCCAGTCACCCTCTGGGTGGAGAACCTTTTTCTGATATCCAATTTATACCTCCCCTGAAACAACTTCAGGCCATTGGCTTGTCCTGTCAGTGGTCACCACAGAGGAGAGATCAGTGCCCCTTCTGTTCCCCTGATGAGGAAGTTGCAACTGCAATGGGGTTTTCCTCCAAACAGACCAAGTGATCTCACCCACTCCTCATATGGCTTCCCCTCAAGGCCCTTCACCACCTTCCTTACCCTCCTTTGGACACTCTCTAACAGCTTAACACTCTCTAAAACTGCACACAGGGCTCAGGGTGAGGCTGCAGCAGTGCAGAGCAGAGCACAACAATCCTGTCCCTCGACTGGCTGGTGACGCTGTGCCTGCAGCACCCCAGGAGTTTCCCACAGGCCCGTAGAACCCAGGGCTCTGTAACACCAGGGCACCCACAGCTCTGGCTGCCACCTGAGCACAGCCCACCTCTTTCAGCAAAGAGAAGTAACATGAGCAGGAGACATTTCTGCCTTCTCAGCAGAATGTCTAAGTATCTTTAACTATCATAAAAGCAAATAAACAATGATAAATATCATTATCATAAGTGAGGAAGGCTGTTAACAGCAACATGCCTGAACATGCTCACAGGGGCCAAGAGCAGCTCAGCTGAGGGTAGTCCTGCTGCTGAGGCATTGTGTGATTCCCTCTGCTCAGTTTTCCAGGTGACTGCAAGGCAGTTGAACTATTTTTTCCCCATATTCTGCCTTTCACAAACCAGCAGAAAGGTGGGTTCTTTAAAGGAATTTACTGCCTTGGTAGAAAATCTGCAAATCTACACAAGCAGAAAATCTTGTCACGTCTCCTCACAAACAGGAAAAAGCTAAATGAAATCGCACTGGGATGCTCTGGCTACCTCAGTGTAACAAGGTTCAGTTTAAAACTGCCCGTTTCACTTGCTACATTGCCTGGGTTGCATCCAATTTGATTTGGGACACAAAGTAGCTGCTTTTTTGCCCTCCAGGAAAAAGCAGGTACACCCAGAGCAGAGCAAAGCACTGGCCCATCCTGCCTCATGCTCACACACACACCCACACCAAACTGTGCTCATTTCTTGGCTCACACTTTGTAATCTTTTCTCATCTGCAACATTTTTGATTATTTGTCAAAATCCCACCAGAGTCCCTTCAGCAGCTAAAGCACCAGGGTAGGTGCTACGGCAGCAAAGTTCCTTGATGTGAAGGCTTGGAGCTGCCTCCTCTTCCCCACTCAGCCACCCCCAAACGCCACAGGTCTGCAGGGAGCAGCAGGGGCTGCATTGCTGCCAACCAAGCAGCCACCACAGCCAGATCTGGCCAGCACTTCACTGTCCCTCAGGCCTGCTTTTACAGACACTAAAATTTAAAAAGGTACAGCCCTGCAATAGCCTAAAGAAAAATATTTTAAAATGCCTATGCACAGCTAAGAGCAAAGCCCTGTCTGCAGGAGCCACAGCACTGCCTGGCTTTACCTATCACCTCACAGCATATTTACTACAGGAATTGCCAAGGGGCCACCCTGCACCATGATAACAAAATCTTCCCAGAGACAGAGGCAGAAATAGCCACATAGTGGCTTCGTGCCTGAAACACCAGCAAAACGGCTCAGCCTCTCATGACAGCTGCCCTGCACAGTGCAGAGACACTGATTTCTTTCATCCTTCCATCCCAAATCTGCCCCTTTGACTCCAGACAGAGATGAGCAAATATTTAATTAACACATTTGACCTTTTATCAGCGCTCAGTGCCGATGGCTTTCTGCACACGTAAGGTGTGCTTTCCTGCAGCTTGCTGCAACCTTGGGAGTAGGACAGTGTTGCAAGGTTTCCTCACTTACCTCTGAACATTTTCTGACACTCTAGGTTTGAAAACTGAGAATGTGACGGTGTCATGTTCCATTATTTTAATAGCATTTAAGTTTGTATCTCTTATTCCTGTAGGGTGGTATAAAGTAGAAAACAAGTGTTACCCAGAAAATCAAAAATCAAAGGACTACCTAGAAAATCAAAACCAAAGCATTTTAATTCTTTTTCCTGTGTATGTTTAAAACTTTCCAAATTTCTTGTTGTAAGATGGGGTTGGAGTTGACAGAACATAAATGATGCCTCAAAATAGCTGAAAACAAGAAGCTCATTGTACTGTGGCAGAGAGCATCCTGCTCCTTCTGGTTTAGCTGTTACCAGAGACCTTCTCACAATATCATTCTACCAACCCTTAGTTCCTGATCATTGTTAAAATGCTAAAAATTCTCAAGTCAGCGAGTTATTTTCATTTAAAAGATGGCCCATGTGAGTAGCCTGACCTTGCTTAACCCTTTTCCTTCCCCTCACCTGGCCAGATCAGGATGGTTCAGTGAGGACTCATTCACTAAATACCTTCATTATTTCAGCCAGAAGCCCAGTGTGACCTGGAAATAATACAAAGCAAGAGAAAACTCATCTGCATAAGGGAAGCCTTGGTAATATTCATAAGACATGCAATGTATGTCACTGAGACCTATTTTCAAAGTACAGCGACACCACTTATATTTGATAATTATAAACACTTTATTTTTACAGTATAAAAATATAGGAACAAAATACTATACAGAAAAATATAGAGTTAAGTTGAGATCTTCTCAGTCCAATATAAAACAAACACGATCACATTGTGCAAGCCCCAGACTGCAGCAAATAAAATGATCCTGGCAGCTGAAGTAGTGGCACACTCAATCCAAATGGGACAGATGCTGCTCACCACATCGAGAGGCAGAGGTGTGCCATAACCTTCCAGCACAGGGAACTTGCCTTGCAGCTTCCAATATCCTGCCAAGTTTGACTTTGTTAGACATAAAATGGAACTCAAGTCCCGCTCCATGATCTGACCTGGAGATAAATGCCCCAGCCCTCAGAGTATTTACAGTGAGGTGCTAAGAGCTCACCTGCCCACACACATCCCACAGGCTCACATTTACACAAACTGTGTGCTGCAGCACACTCACTCAAACACAACTGGAAGCTCTCTGTGACCAGCTGTGGAGCTGGAAACTGTCGTTTAAGGAAGACAAAAGGTCAGTAAAAATAAGCTGATGAAATCCCTGAGCTTCCACTGGTTCCTCAAAACAGAAAAAAGCCAACTCCCCTACCCCCAAACAACAGAAGCAGCCAGCTTTCTTTTCCAATGTACTGGCTGTTTCACTACATTCCTGTCTTTAAGAAAGAACACTGTGGACTACAGCAGCCAACAGTACAAGAATCATCTCCCTCTTCTTTACCCGCACTTCTCCAGTAATATTTTCATTTTCCACAACCAAACTGTCCAAGTTTGCTTGCAGGTAAAGCAGGAAGGAGAGAAGAGGAAAAAAGCAGAGAATTACGGAATTACAGTGCAAATTATATGCTCATGAAAAAAAAAAAAAACCAAACACACAAAGGAAAAAGGTTCTCTCTAGATTTTTCAAGCCTGTTCTCTCCATGGCCTCAAAACAGGATCAATCCTTGTTAGGGAATAACTGCCAACTGACCCTAGACCTTCAACAGAACGTTGGGAGTGTGCTCCCCATGGCAGTGAACTTGGTTTCACACTGTGCATCAGCAATGCTACAAGATGCCTTTTCATCACCCAGTAATCACAGCAGGATTCCACAAGAAAGTGCAGTGGGAGTCTCAGGTCTTCAAGTTCCTCTTATTTTATTCATTTGTAGCAAAGATTTGAAAGTCCCTGTGCTGTATTCACAGTGGGAAAAAACGTGCAGCAACACATGCTGGAGACACTCCAGGAATTACTGCTGTGCTGAGACAGCTTGTGGAGTTTGACTACAAAAAACTGACAAAAGAAGAAATAAGGGCAGGCCTAAAGAGGAATACAGAAGGAGAAAGAAATTGCTCTGGGCACCAGCGCATCCCAGTTCCTCCCCACTGCCAGAGAGGTGCTGTAATGGATCCTGTGTCCTGTTAGCAGCAAGTACAGCACTGAGCAGTTGTGTAAAATTATCAGCAGCATATTTGGACAGTCTGTGGCAAGCATAGAGACAGCTCACTGCCACTTGTAGATATTCACCACCTTCTCTGTCAGAGTAGCCAAGAGGTGGCTTTGGTTCACTTCCAAGGGGCAGATATCCAACACAGGCAGGTCAGCTGGCAGCTTCTGCAGCAAGGAACCACTTCCAGCATCCCAGAGCTGTGGGAGGGACAGACAAGGTCAAGGACTGTAGGACTCCCCTCCTACCCAGAACAGACCTTCCTTTGCCCAGAAAAGATTTCCTCAATTTACTCACAGGACCGTTTCTCTACTTCCACACCCCACCTGACTGGTCTTAGACTTGCAGCACAATGCCACCCTGACCACCCTCTCTGACAACACTCATGAGCTCTCATGCAGCCTCCTTTCCATCTTCTGCATTTGGGCTGTTTTATCATACAAAGGACAACCTTTCTCCTCTTCCCCATCATTCCTAAAAAGCCTGCACTCTTCTCCTGCAGTGCTTACCACACTAACTACCCCACTGAGTCTGTTACACCACTCTGAGGGCCCAGTTGTGCCACTGTGCCCAACCCCATTCCCCTGGGGCAACAGGGGCTCACTGCCTACATGCCCTTTGATGGATGGGGACTACAGGCCTGGGCTAAGGCTGGGAGTCCCACACTATCAGAAGTTGCATCTGCCACAGTAGTACAACAGACCAACTAGCACAGGGTAATGTGCATGACAAGACAATTCCCACCAAATCACACTGATGCTGTGGCTGATAAGGCTTCTCTCCTAAGAACTGCAATAAACCCCCTGAAAGGAGGAAGACATACCAGAGCAGAATTGGATGCTTCATCACCAGCACACACAAAGACACTGCCATCATCCTCTGGGCTCTGAAAAATGGCATTTTTGGTCAGCAACTTGCAAGTGGGCCCAGCAGTGAAAGTCTGAACGGGGTTAGAAGAACACACCACATCTTCCGAGCCCTCTGTCAGAGGGCTGCAAGTCAGTTCCATCATCACACAACGCACACATGGGTTATTTTTACCTGTGTAGTAGAAATAAAAAGGTAACTTTTGAAAAATGTACTCGCAGATAGGCTTTAGTTGTAGGAATACAAGCAGCATCAGCCTGCAGCTGCCTCCTTTTGGCCATCCCAGTTTTTCTCTACATGCAGATGCTCACTGCTCTAGTAAGAGCGGGTGCTGTGTTTCTGCTGTGCAGCTGAGCTCAGCCCAGAGCAGTGAGAAGCAGTGATCAGAGCCTGCAGACACCCCAGGACATACCAGGCCTGTACGTGGCCAGGCAGTGCCGTGTGTTGATCTCTGTCTGGAGATCGATGCAGCCTCCGGGTTCCAGAGGCAGGTGATGAGGCCGGTAGGAGTTGCCAGCTTTCTGTTCCCAAAAGCAGGCTCCTTCCAAGGTGCCAGCCAATATTCCACCGTAAGGCAGTGATGCTGAGGCCATTCGGGGCAGGTAGGACAGCGACACCATGGGGCACCTGGAAGGGCCATTGACAAGAGTCAGTGCTGTCAGCTGCAGCTCTGCTGCTGTCCTGCTCTCTGCTGCAGAGCTCCAGCTCTCCAGCTGCATGGCAAAGAAAGGGCCTACGCAGGCTGTGAGATGGTCCTTCAAGTAAGGAGTGCCAATGGATGTGTCAAGTATAAATTTAATCCAGCTTAACTACTGAGCCTTATGTTTTACAGAAGCAGCAGACAGCACACATCAGATAAGTGCAAAGCAGCATTTGATTTCCAGAGTATAGGAAACAGAAGCATCAGAATTTCACACCTCTACATGATTTGTCCTTTCAAAAGTAAATACTAAATGCAGCTCCAAAACAAATTCAGTTCTTCTGTTTATACTGCACCAGTGGGTCTATTTCTGACCCTTGTGTGCCTTAAAAAGAGCACAAGTGCTTGGTACCTGTATAAGATATATATAAACCATACAACCTTATGAGAGACTTCTCACATTTTTGCCAAATGTGTATTTTTGAACAAGAGATTCACATAACACAATTTAAACTATTGTAATTGTTGTGTGCTTTAAGGAAGAAGCTGTGTTTAACTTGATAAATTAATCAACTTGTATATTAGTTGAGAGGAATGATAAATCCTTCTGCCATACCTTGACCCCTGAGGGACCAGTTCTTGGACATGAGAGTTTGTGTCTCTCAGATCATATATCATGATAGAGCCATTGACCAATCCAGCATAGACATAGTTTGTATCATCCAGACACCAGCAGCAGCTCCACACAGGACGACCAGCATTGTATGTCTGTACCACAGTGTTTGTTGCCAAGCTGCAGAAGAAAAGCAAAGTGTTGGCCAGTTGCACAAGTATCTACTGATGAGAAAACAGCACAATTAAGGTAAGCTAATCTAGCTTTCTAAAGTCTTCAGACAAAAGCATCTCTCTTTAGACTGAATTCTCAATTAACTCCTTTACTCCAGACATGAATCTAAAAACTCAAATGGAATAATCCCTTGGATATTATCAAGTGATTTATAATTCTTCCAGGCCAATGCTTCTTTTTTTAGATTGATCTTTGGAGACTGGGAGAGGAAATCTCACAGCAGGGTCTCAGCTGCCTTACTGGCAAGAGAAAGCTAAGTTACTTTTCTGGAAACAATTAGGAGAAGCAAGTCTGGTGTAGTCCCGTCATACCACATATTCCTGAGATCACAGGGCTCATCTCTTCAGATTACATCTCTAATTAATTATTTCCCCTCTTTTTACACAAGAGGAACAGTATTTATGCCTCAAAAGAATCCAGTTTAAGCAAGAGTGAGCCAGTGAGTGGCTAAGGACAGTTAAAAGTACATTTATAGTATTAATTATTCCTTCTACAAATCAAGTTTCTAAAGATGAGAGTCCACAGAGGGGCACAACCCAGAAGAGCAGATGAAGCTGCTATCAGATCAGGATGTATTTGCAAATACATATCAACGTGCACTTGCACACTGAGAACAGCAAGAGATAGAAGACTGCACATATCAAAGTAAGTCCAGATATCCTTTCTAAATATGTGTTTCTCCCTCGGCAAGGTGATTATGCTCAGAACTCCAGAGAAACAAGTAATTGTTCCCAGGCAAGTGTAAGGGGAACACCTAGAAAGATCTAGGTGGGGAAACAGAGCAGTGCCTGGGTCAAAACAACAGAATTTAAAAAAAAACAAAAAACAACAAAACCAAAACAAATTCGGTTATTTTAAGCAACTGCAAGCCAGAGCAGGAGACATAAAGACATCTTGGATAATTCTTTTGGAGAGCATGACTATGAAACTAGTAACTAGAGAAGAAAGATTGCCAGAGAAGGATTATTCTTTCAGAGGGAGATTGAAAAACATATGAAGATGCTGCTGAAGCAAACACCTAACTCCAAGATATTCTGGGATCAAGCACAAAAACAAGAGGATCACAAGCTCTGATGCAGCCAACCAGATATGGAAGTGTCTGGTTCCTTGTTGCAGTGTCTGCTCACTTTTAGCATTAAACCATGAAAAGAATTATCAGCCTGATCAGTTAGAAATCTGACACCTTGACTTAAGCATCAGAGACAGTTTTTCTTACTTTTAACTAGTCCAGCGAACATTTCAACATGGTTACAGGAAAGAAATATTCTGTACATTTTTGTTGCAGGATTAAGTTCTCTTCATTGCTTCACTTGTGGGAAAGAATTCAGACTAATTAGTCAAACAACAGACATTTATCCTGTGTAACCCAATACTTACAGACAGATTGTACAGAGATGTTAATATAACTCAGCAAGAATCAATCAGCCAATAAAGTTTTGAAGTACTGTAAGATTAAGATTGAAGGGCAGCACAGCAGCAAAAAAACACTCATAAACTGTAAATTCTAACAGGACTGGACATATTTTTCTCTCAGTCTCTGCATAATTAGTCTCCAACCCGCTGCTTTAAGTCTCTGCTAGCTCTAGAGAGCCTCTAGCACATGCTCAACAATGCTGTTTATGCATTTCATATCCCTGATGAATTCCATGATCTGCAAGAAGTTCAAAATCGGAGAATCCAACATCAGTGCAGGGAAAAGGAGCCCAGCCTAACCAGCCCTTATTTCTGCTCTATGCTGTACAAGTTCCATGCTTCACATGCATGTAACAGAAAACCAAGTGGACAGTAAATATCATACATAGAAGTCTATCTATTATGTTATTTATTCTCAACACAGTTAGCCAATCCATGCTCAATTACTTGTTTTCCACAGGAAAATAATCAGAGAGAGGTAGCTCCATGACACCTCCACCTTAAAGATGCAAAAGCATCAATAAGTCCTTCCCTCTGTTAGTTCCACATGCAGGAAGAATATGCAGACTTGACCTCATCTTTGCAGTGTCTTTCAGAAAGCAGAATAGCAAGTGCTGCAAGACAGAACAAAATCCAACCCAACCTCTTGCACACAGCCAAACTCTGCAGGGACAGGCAGCAGGGCTCACCTGGTGAGTTTGAGAGTGCTGTCCAGGGCAGCAGAGAGCAGCAAACCATCTGCTCGAGTGCCGAAAGCCAGGCCCCGAATCTGTTTAGTGTGGATGGGGATGTACTGGCTGCTCTTCAGGTTGGCTAAGCTCATCATCTTAACACCACAACCTGCCACAGAAGAAGGGTAAAGCAGATTATTGCAAAGCAGCATATGCATAGAACTGGATATTCCATGCCAGAACTACAAAGTCTGTATTGAAGCCTGTGGTGGGATGAACATCTAAGTGATTCGCTGTTCTGGATAAGAACTGCCACAAATAATTCTTTAATTCATATGGCAACAAAGCTAAATCCTTAAGGATCCCAGCCAGCAAGAGCAAATTCAGTATCAGTGTTACAGTTCTTGTTACAAGGCCTGCTGCTCTTTAGCTAGCTTCTTCAAAGACACTCTTGCTCAGATAAAACCACAAAGAGCAGGATTACATGGCTATTTAAGAGAACAAGCACCACAGCAAAGAATGGTTACAGGTGAACTTAACCTGTGTGCTACAAGAGTCACCACAAAGCCTCCATTCAGAGATTCAGTCCCTGGCTACAAATGCCAGAAAAATGAGACCAGTTAAATGTGGAAAACCACTCTGTTATGCCTAGATAAGGCACATTAACCTCAAACCCATTAACCAAATAAAGCAAGTTTCATCAGTCAGAAAGCATTTTGCAAATAAGCGCTCTCAGACTCCTAATGGCACATGTATTGCACTGAAAAAGCCCCTGGCATTGGTCCAGATGTCAGGTCACTGGCCCCTGGGCATAACAGTGAGACAAAACCAGGGCTGCCCATGACTTCTTGGCTTTCTATTTCCTCATTAGGGAACAGAGCTTCAGGTATTCATATTAAAAGGAGTTTGCTTTTGGTTGTTTTTATTTTTTGCTTGGTTTTTGGTGGGTTTTGTTTGGTTGGTGTTGGGTTTTTTTAATTTTTTTTTAAGAGTACTGACAAATCACGTGCAGTGATTGCAAATTGATGCAATGCATGTGCATCAATCCACCTACAATTTGGGAAGTAGTGTTTCTCACTTAACCACTGGAAGCTTCTCTGCAGGCCCCATGCCTGGCCCCTTGTTCTTTCAGAAGGTCCACCTTTGCAAGGATTACCAGACACATCTTTTACCTTCCTGTGGATGTGGCATTCCAGCAGGAAAGCCACAGAGCCTCTGCTAAGACTCAGCATTGAAGTGCCAGGAAAAACAAGTTCCTCTGCTAGAAGCTACAAATGCAGGGGCCAGATGAACTCAGTTTACAAGGCACATGCAAAGACCAAACAGAAAAGCAGGGAGCAGGGACAAAGTAGAAATGACATTAACTTGTACTTCTGAACACCCATATGTTGACTTGCTCAATTACCAGGAATAAAAGTAGACTGTGGAGAAGGCTGTGATACCACAAGACAACTCAGTGAGTCACAGTATGCCATCACTCTGCAGTTCCCAGCCTGAGACACCAAGAAAACCTTTTCCAAGTGGTACTTGCGCTGGCTCTGGCTGGAGGGGAGGCTGCCTGGGAAGCAGGAGCGGGAGCTGCTGGGTTGCTGTGTAGTGCTCACATTGTGCTGGGCCACCAGAGCCTTCAGCTCCTGCAAAAAAAAACACAAAGAGCTTTAATGCATCACCAGCAGTGTAACCTTCTGTGTTCTCTGCTTCAGGTGCTCCAGCTGTACTTGTTCTCACATAAAAGAGGGAAATACAGTCCCATTTCCATACAATTCCTGAAGTGCTACATTTCTAAGTCCATGGCCTATGACAGCCAGCAACAGAAGCATTCAAATGCTGTGTAAATACTGGCAGAATGTATTCAAAGTCTGTTATTGTATATATTACACTCTGTGAAACAGAGGACTCTTGGGCAACACATAAAAGCCAGTAAAAATTATTACCAGATCAATGCTGTTTAGAAAAGAATGAACTGCCAAGTATTATGTGCCTCTAAACCACAAGAGAAAGTCAATTAAAAACATTTTCCAGAATTTCCAGAATACCCCATAAAAAAATAAAAGCCCAAGATTCAACATAAAGGGCGTTGCAGGAAACAAGTCAGTCTATTTAATGACGATGACCCTGTTCTTGTAAACCCTGTGCAGCAAATTCCAGGAACGACACAACTCTCAAGAGCTCCAGCCCTGTCTTCTACCACCTCCTCCCCTCTTTTCCTCCACCTCAGTTGATGAATGCTCAAGGATACTCAGCAAAGGCATGGCCAAGAACAGCTTCTGTGAGGAACAAGGTATTCCTTTAATTCCTTTTTCTGCTGAGATCATCAGAGGTGAGGTGGGAATGAAGGTAATGGCATCAGCATATTGTGAGTCAACTAGAAGTGTCCCTTCCCAAAAAACATTTTGACCATCTTGTAATCCAAGGTCAAAACCAGACAATACAGAATCTCAGGGTTATTTAAGAGGGAAAGTATACAGAAGGAAAATTGCTACTTGCTTTCTGTTGTCCCAGCAACACAGGTTCTGCTTCAAACACTATGTAATCTTTAAACAATTATGGGTCACAAGAGTGATACTATGAATATATCAGTTATTGCAAGTCAGCTTCAATACTGAACCAACCACCACCACTTAACCTGCATCGAAGCAAAGGCATCAGTTTTTAAAAAGGCAAGATCAAAGTTCAAACTCGACATTAATAGTCATCAAGACCTCTAACTTTTGGAAGCTGCTCAAGAGGAGAGCAGTTCTGATACTTTACAGAGGTCTGATCTCTTTGCCATCAAGCACATTGCAAATGTCCCAAGGGAATGTAAAAATTAAAAAAAAGAAAGAAAAGAAAAGAAAGAAAAAGGAAGCTGGAAACTCCAGATGATCCCATTAGAGCAAGAAAAGACAAAACAACCTGGGCAAGGAAGAAGGGGTGTGAGGGTTGTCAGGATGCTTATGATGAAAACTGCAGCTTCAGGGTTAGAATAAGCAGTCAGTGAAAACACAGGTAACCTAGAAGAAAGTAACTTTTAATAAAGAATTTAATAAACTCATTATTTCTAAAAGGTGAGGGGAGGAGACCATGATCACTGGGGATCAGAAGAGATTAAAAATTATCTGTTGCTCTGGAGACCTTATAAAACTCCCCTTGTCACCTGCACTCAACATTCAACTTTCACACAAGTTATTAAAAGGGAAACCAGGCAATTAAAGTCACAAGGACTATTAGTACAATGTTTACATTTAAACACAATGGACAAACCCAGGAGAACCAGGAAGTTTTACTGGAGGCACATTTAGCAAAGTGATTAAAAACGTTGTGCTGCAGACAAATTCCACTAATTGTGCTCCAGAGAACATTCTGTTCATTATGTAAAAGCCTATACTTTCCTTTAAGGTGCTTTGCAGAGTTTTCCTGATACCTGGTGGCAGCTAAAGGCCTTGAGAGCAGACTCCTCTCTCAGCACATTCTATGACTGTCTCAAGACTTCAGCTTGCCTTTGCAGTGATGAATGAACAGCCACACTGGGGGGAAAGAATGGGCTATACACGAAAGCCTTCCTGACAAGCATGCAGGACAAGGAGAAGCTAAGAGCACAGTGAATAGGAAAGGAAAACCACAGCTACAATAAATTCAGAACAGTTTTGAGTTATGTTACGGCCCTAATAGCTGATATGAAGCTTTCAAGACAAAGGCAGGTATCAATGTCTGTCACTCTCTGACTGTTCCCCACAGAGCTCTCAGAGAAGCCACACCTGCCACCTTGCACTGCACAGCCCCAGCCCTGCCTTCAATAGAGAAACACTGGACAGCACAACCTGAAGCTGTGATGCAGCACTGTGGACATTTCACCTTCCACCTCCCTTTGGGTTCCAGGTTCAAATTCAGTCTAAAGGACATGAAGCATTTCTAACTGGCTTCACTATAAACAGCAGCAATGAAAGAGCAGCTTCCACTTCCCCAGACACCAACTGGAGGTGAACACAGAGATCACAAGGATGAACAATTTTTATTCAATAAAACAATTAGCCTAGTTTGTTTTGTTCTTTTTTTTTTCTAGAGGTACTGGATACACAAGTTTTTATTGATATTTTGCCCATTTTTCTGGATGCTCTGAAAATCCTATTTTTAAAAAGCTTTTCTATTATATCAAACAATATGAACTGATCTCTGCAAGGGTCACAATTAAATTTACTTTGTTCTCCACAGCACCATGTAGTCTCCTGTAATTTCCCTGCCAGTAGATCTACCCCAGCTGATCAGCGATATTAATACCAGAAGGCAGAGATGGTTTGCTTTTACCATTAGCTACTTTTACTGAAAATGCTGGCAGATTCAGGAGGAGTATTGCAGTAGCTCACATCTCATTCCCAAGTTCTTTCTGCTCCCAAAGGAAAAACATTAGCTAAAAGTAAGGTGTCAGCAGCATTGGTTCCAAAACACAAGCCTGAACCTCCATGTGGTGGGCAGGACACAGGTCAGCATAGCCCCTGCTCCTGAGGACTTTCTTCCAGAGCTCTCCTCATCTTCAAGTTCTTTTTCTCATGTATTTTCATATAGCTAAACACTTAAAAACCATCAATTTCCCAGTCTCAATAATATTACATACTTCAATAACAAAGTACAATGAACAAGACTGTTAATGGGTAGGAGCACAGAAAAATGCATATAAAACCTAAAAAAAGGTTATAACTAGTGCCATGACTGCTGCTGGGCACAGCTCAAGAGCATTAGCAACAAAAAGCCCTGAACAACCCAACCCTACACTGCAACCACCCAACCAGGGCTGGACTAGAAACTCCTCAACCTGAATACTTCTATCCAAGTAGTTGCTTTACTATTTGACTTCTCACAAAACAAGGAGCTCATTAGGCATATGCTTAAAATGCAATCAAACAAGTTAAAGACTTATTGCAGATTTTCTGCTGACATATTTGCTCCCCAGTATATTGTTTTACTTTCAGTTTATTCATAGTATAAACAAGCACCTTAAAACTGCTTCCAGCATTTGCATTAACCACTACAGGATGAAGTATAAATACTGAAACAGACCTTAAAGAACACAGGGTACTTAATCTTTATAACATGTGACTTCAATTCAGGTAGACTGGATACTTCATCATTTAACACCAAATGAATTGCAGGGATACATTATGTACCTGCAACTTTATCTTATTTGCATTTTTCTTAAGCCAAAGTTTGAAATGGACCAATTTTCTTATTAGTGATGATAAGCATATGGTTACATGCAGGAATTTAGGGAATTTACAAACCCTAATCTTACATCACACAGGAAGACTTCAGCATAGAGGATGTTGTTTAATGTACAGATATGAATAGCCAAGGCTAAAAAAAAATCCAGGAATAAAGAAAAGCCTAAAATTAAGCAGACTGCTAGACAGCGAGAGGATATCATCTGCCTCATTCAACAAAAGGTAGCAAACTGGCAATGAAACAGGCTTTTGGAATACCTAGCACTGGTGGAATATGCCAGCTTCCACAATTGGAAGAGAAATTATGGCAGAGTCCATAATTTATAGGAATCCTGCAAAAGCAGCTGGGATGGGTTACAAAATATCTCAGTATTGCATAAGCCAGAAGGAAGCAGTCACTTAACAATCCATCATTTATACTCAGTAATTTCTGTCCTAAGAGGTGCCTGTCAGCCCATGTACAGCCTCCTCTATTGACAGGCCAGGTCCCAGGGTACCAGGTCCAGTGTTAAAACTGAAATGCTGACTAACCTTCAAAAATACCCAAACGCCTATGGTTTTTTGTTTTCTTTTGATTTTGCAAGTAGCCATGCCTCTTCACAAACTGCTTCTCAAAGGCTCTTGACTGACTAGAGATAATAGATTGTATTACAGGTTTACTATAGAGTTTTCCAAAGTTTATTTTGATGCAACTATGGGAAAGACGAGGAGACTAAGTCTGGTTCTTTATTAACATGCCTTTCCAGGCACCACAAAACCTGAGGGGGAACCTGCAACATCAGCAGCCAAATAACTCTACTGCTTGGCTGCAAGTTCAATTAAGTCTTAAAAGCACAAGAAAAAGTCAGTGTTTTTGTAGCACACATGAATATTCCAGCCCAGGATGTCTTTACCAGCTTGGGATGATTCACCAATTGAGTTTACTAAATCTTGCTGATTACTAAAGCTGGAATCCTGTCTTCTCTTCTAAGGGAACATGGAAAGGCAGGCTGAAGAGGAAGAAATGCTCTGTGTATTTGTAGCATATTTGTAGACTCACCTGAACTTGCTTGCGGAGCTTGCTGCATTCATCCGTCAGAACCTGGAGCTGCAGACGGCTCTGTGCAGATTCCAGCTCTGCCTGTCTTCGCAACATTTGCTCCTTTTCTAAAGAGCTGGAGGAAGGAGAGGAAAGCAATCCTTAGGATTAGGTATTATCTAGGACACTTTTCTGGGCTGTCAACTCCTGCCCTCTGACTCCAACCCACCATAAGGCAAATCTTCAAGTAACAGGAAGCTTGGTACTGCACTAACCCAATACATTCACCTTGAGAAACTCAGTTATGCAATTGTTCTGAATGACTCACTCCAAGTATTGTTCCAACAGCCTTTCTCCTCACTCTCACTAAAAGGACTACTTTAGTAGAGGAGAGTGAAAGAGAAATCAATTTTCTTTCCCCTACAGAAACACTTAAGCAAATCCTATACATCATGTCCATGTAATACACCGTGTCAGTAACACAGCACATCACAGCATAACTATAACAACAAGATCTTCAAGCTTGTCTGTACTACCAGCAGCTCATCTTGTATTTTAGGAAAACATGTGTCCCAGAAAAAATGATACAGATAAATTTTCTGACTGCCCAGAAAGAACACCCACTTATTACCTCACCTTGTGCCCAAAAGTGCATACATAACATTTAGCAGCAGCACTTTTGAATTTATTTCTCTTTCATACAGGCTTACATGAAGGAATAGCTAAAGTGGGGAAAGAAACACCAACACTCCTTAAAATACACTTGGCCTATGTTGCCAACTGCATTCTGTACGTCAAAAGCTGCAATATTCCTGTTATTTCTGTCATTCATGGGCCGGGAGCTCTAGGTTGCCTAAGTATTTTGCAAATGCAGAGACCTAGCCCTGCATATTCCAAAGCACTGAATTCTGTTATTTTCTTATAGCTTTTTCATGTGATTATTTTTCCTGCAGAAGAAACAGGTGAAATGCCTATTTAACCATCACAAACACATTCTTGATATCAGTACTCAAAGCCTAGAGGCTGGTGGATTTTTTTGAATGTGAGAAACAAACCCCATGATCTTATACCTAATTTAACACTACATGCAAACAATAGTAATGCATGCACACACACATCTGTGCTCCACTCATGGCTGTGTGCCACAATCAGCCACTGCCAGCAGCTCCATGGACCCACAGGCAGTCACTGCTCCCTGCCTTACAACAAAACCAGGAGGCAGAGGAGGGGCAGGGCATGTGGGGAATGGCTGCAGTGAGGTTCTGAGACACAAACAGAAGTCAGACGACTACCCCTTCAGGAGAGATAATGAGATAACAAGATTTACACACGCAAATGTCTTCTGTGCCTGAAAAAAATATTTTATATAATTTATTTTTCTGTGTTAATCCAGTAAAAGAAGCATGACCTTTCTAAAGATACACTTCAAACACCATCAGGCTGTGACAATCTGGGGAGAAGAGAGTCTTCCCTTCCTGATGGTTACTCCTCAATCATATCTCATCTATAATTACCAGGATAGTGAGGTTTCTGCTGAAAGACTGCCTTGAAAGAACAGCAGTATAGTCATAGACATGTAAAGAAACCCCAATTAAATTCTATTCAACACAAGACTCAGAACTCAAGATATCTGCAGCCTTTTAATTTCTGAATAGTATCTCTGACAGCATCCTACTGAAAAGAAATGAGTCCCCATTTTCATACCTGCTTTTCCCTTTTTCAATACAAAGTCTACATTTAAGTTGGAAAGGGAAGTAGGAGTCATAGTAATGCTTGCTGACCTTTTGCAAGTAAAGCTACATGAAGAGTTTGACAAAGCAAGATGGAAAGTGATTCATATGAGGTATTACTCTGTTTAATGCATGCAGAGAAGATAGCAGAAAAGGTCAGCTATTCACCCTCCTTGCATTCTTAACTATGCCTTGCTTTTCCCATTTAATGATGAATTAGCAATATACAGCTTTTTGGCATCAACTTTGCATGTTCTCCCATGATAACATTTCAGGATATAGCACAAGACAGCTTTTGTTGTTTCAGGGCCACAAAATGCACACTCAAGAATTCTATTCCAATAGAAAATCAAGACGTGCAACACAGCAAGGCCTTGGTTCTTTAAGGTAGCTACACTCCTGAAAAACCCCAAGGGAATGCACAAATTGCTTTAGATGATACAGGAAATGAAAGCATGAAGTAGCAGCCAGAGTGCAGCTCTCAGTGCCAGGTGTCTTTTCCTGCAGACCCATACCTCCTCATGCGCTCCTGCTCACTGGTGTCCAGCGCTTTCAGCGTGCGGGCATACAGGATCACGATGTCCGAACGCTTGGCCTTCTTATTGCACTGGAATCAAACACATGCTCAGTTCATCTGCAGGAACTTAACCAGCCAAACCATGCATCCCCACAAGTCCCTAGGTATTGTTTTATTTAGCTCTGAAGGGAGGGGCTGTCTACTGAAAAACAATGCCACAAACACAAGTGTGTTTGCAAGATGCTCCCTCACACAGGCAGCAGAGCTCTAACCAGGACTACAATAAAAGCTGCATACCCTACTGCACCTTTAATAATCCATATCCTTGCTTCCCACTAAATGTATTCTGCTAATGCACCAGCAAGGCAGCATGATCAGTAAGTTCCAGGGACAAAAGAAAACCCAAATCAAAGAAGGAAAAACAAGATCTAGAATAAAACACCAGCCCAACTTCAGGTCTGAAGACACCAAGACTTGCTGCTTGGCCAACAGACAAGGATTTAGGAACCTCTGAGTATACTCTCAAACTCGTATTTCTGTACTATATTACTTTAATCAAATTCCTCAGGCCCAAATCTATAAAAGCTTTCCAGTGTTGTATGAAACACCGACATCTCACTAACTTCAGTGACACACAGGAAGTCAGATATTTCAATAATTTTGTGCATCTTGCTGCAACCATTTAGTACTTTACATTCACCTTAAAAAGAAGGAAAGTTAGAACTTGCAGATGCCGTAATTTCTTCCAAGTTTATTGCTTTGCAAATATTTTTTGTTGATGAGAAGAGGCAGTGAATACTCAGATCAAGTAATCTCTGCTGCACATTAAATTACTGTGTGCGCTTCAAATGCAGACTTCTCTATTACTTAGCAGTGTGCAGATATCACAAGCAATAGTCTCAGAGCAGACAACCTCCCTCCCTTTGTAAAAACTGCCTTGCTGAGCAGTAAATGGCCAAGACAGTTTTCCTGGCAGCCAGCAGCTGCCACTGGCAGGATCAGGAATGCTGCAATTTCACAGTAACTCACGCCCAAAGCCACTTAATATACAGACCATGCACAGCAACGCTAGGCTATTCAACCAGAGAACGCCCAGTTGCAAAGGACAGCAACTAAAAATGAAGGGAAGATGGTTTAGCTTCAAGGTTCTCTCCAGAGCAAGTTCTCCCAAGAACTTTTTAGTATTTGTATCATTGGAAGAGAAAGAGGGAGCAAGCAATCCTTGAGATGTTAGTGTTCAAGAAGAAAGCAGTCACGAAATTCCAAAGAGTAAATATACCAGGCAGATCTCTCAGAATTCTGTCTGGGCCTGAAGTGGGGGAAGAAAAGCTTACACAGAATTGACAGGGGTAAGAAAAATCAACTTTCGGCCTTTGCTATGGCAACAGAGATTCTTTAGGTTTAGTCACAGCACATGTCAAGAGGAAGTTTCTTCTTGAGAGGAGGGAATCCTGCAAGTCAAGCAAGAATACAGAAGCTCTCAAAATGACAAAGCCAAAGAAACCCTGGGCTTCCAGCCACTGACTCAGAAAGTGACAGAACTGAATCCTATTTACAAGGTACTCATTGATCTATTTTTTGTCAACACTTCTTCTTGGGAAAAAAGGAATAAGGAATGGAATCACATCACAGAGAAGTGTAGACCTCATCGAAGGAGATCAGTATTAAGCATGGAAAGAAAGCTGGAAAAAAAACCTTCAAAAGCTGATTTACTACTTGCAAAGGGACATTAAAAGATGTAACCTGGTTCTCAGTTTGCTCTCTGCCAGCTTCCTAAACAACATGGTCCTTTTAAAGGTTGCAAAAGCAAATGCAGTTCAAAACATAAGATTAATCGACTGAAAATTGAATTAGATGATCTTTAGGGTCCTTTTTGACCCTAACCATTGTGGGGTTTCAAAACAGTTCTCAGACATAACATCATAACATAGTCTTTATGTTTAGTTAATTGCTTCCAGGCATCCATCTGCTATTTCCATTCCAGGTGGTTCTCTCCAGGACCAGAGTGGGGCAATCTGAAACCATTTCCAAGTGTAGCACTTGAACTCTCAAACTTTTGCAACTGCCACTCACAAATGCTCTACTTCAGGGAGAAGACCCAAGTCATAACCCATCCTTTAAAGTAGTGCTAGTTGCTACTGGCCTAATAACATCAAAATAATGGTGGGGCTTGTTCCTTCTGACAGCAGCTTCACGCAGCAACCAGTTGTAACACTTACACTGATCACATCTGAGGCACAAGTTAGGCACACACAGTAAGGGTTTTCCAGTGCACACAAACACCCATTTTACCTGAGGGCACTTCCCTGCCTGTCCCTTGAGCCACCTCTCAATGCACGTGTAGCCGAAGAGGTGCCCACACCGCAGTGCAGACAGACGGTGAGCCCCAGCATTGGTCCACTGCTCAAAGCAGATTGCACACGTATCTCCTTCCTCCTCATCCAGAGCTCTAACAGGAACTGATGGCTCCAGTCTCTTCTCTGGAGTTGTCTAGAAACAAAAATTTAAAAAAACAACACAACTGTTTTAGAAAATGCAGCATTTATAATATATAATTTGTCTCCAAAAGCATTTAGTTCACCTTACTTGCTTTTGCTGGACTTCAGCTTCATCTTCATGACTTTCATGTTCTGCAGAAGCCTGAGATAAAGCTTGAGGTGGCTCTGCTTGGACCTGACTGGAAACTAAAGAAAGTATTGCTTAAATAACATGATTCATAATGGGGGGAAAAGGAGTTTCCCTGCTTTGATCTGAAATCATCAGGGCACAGGTTAAGTAGTGACACAGCACAGGTTACTTACAAAGCCTCAGATCAGCGCCCTGCTCAGTCTGTGTGTAAGGCCTTCTATACACGAACAGTAGTGCTGAAGAATTTTATGGTTTCTTTTATGAAAAGCAACAGAATTTCAGTGAAAAATGAGAGGTCTTTTAAGGACAGCAATTGTTATCAGAATTTTCTGACCTGTACAAAACAAACAGACCTGGTCTATAGTTAGGCTGGTGTAAGGTTATATTCCCGCATCATTATGCTCTGAGAAAGACAGACAACAACATCAGAAGCTGCTTTGCCAAGGGATCTAAGCATGCATATTTCATGTGCCAAGAAAGCATTTCCCGTATGCTGGCTGCCCATTCACTCTGGCTTCAGCAGTTTTCCAGGTGGTAATTGTCAGAACTACCAATTCTGCTGGTATTCTCCCTGTGTTTTTGTGGTGGGCCTCTGTCAGCCCATCTGTTGAGGCATGGGCACACTGAATTGCTATGTGGGGATCACAACCACTAGCACAGTAAAAAAAGGAGCAGAAATCGCTGCCTCCCCTCTAGCTCCTGACAAAACAAGAGTTATTAATCCCATTTAGTAACCAAGGCAGATATTCTCCATCCAGTGGAAGTACCACCTAACCCTGGCTAATGTCAATAAAGCTTTCAGCCTCTGTGGTTCTGGGCTGTAAGAGGAGCCACTGGCTTATATAAGCAACAAGGGAATTCCAGAAAATCCAAGAGATAGCATATGTTCACACAATAATATACAGCACTTAACAGCTTGAGCTCCTGTCATGTGTAAAACTAGCCCAGAGCAAGCAGAAAGGATCGGTTCTAAAGACACCTCATAGATGGACCCTTTTAAAAAAGGTAGTAAGGTGGGCTGGCCAATTAAAACCAAAACTGAGAGCAGAGAGTGAATCATAAGGACATTTCTTAGAGACTGAAGTAAAAAGATATCCTTGTTCTTGTATTCTCTGGGCATCAATAACCTTGACTAGCAAGTTAAGTATTTGTCATTCTTACATAAACTGCGCATGTTCATCACAAACAATGTCAGTGAAGTGTGTGTCAGCCTGTGAACATGAGTTTAGATAAAGAAATGCGAGACAGAAAGAGATGAGGAAAAAAAACCAAAAAGTACTTCCATCTCCTCAGCTAAGTGTCATAAGTTACAGGAATGAAAACTAAACTGAAGCAGACTGAAATCTCAAATAATTAGAAAATATTGAATCAGATCCTTCTCTG
Source organism: Bombycilla garrulus (assembly GCA_013400315.1). Classification (NCBI taxonomy): domain Eukaryota; kingdom Metazoa; phylum Chordata; class Aves; order Passeriformes; family Bombycillidae; genus Bombycilla; species Bombycilla garrulus. The sequence goes on from VXBU01014127.1 coordinate 228,831, forward strand.
AAAGCACTTGCTGATGTCCAAGCTGTGACCTGATGTCTTCAATAACACTCCTTAATAATATATGAGAGCGGAAGCATGGCAAGCAATGATCTCTAAATTTAAGTTACAAATAATCCTGGAAATGTTCAGAGTAAGTAGCAGTCTGCAAACAGTAAGAAGATTGTATTTAACATTCTGGTAGCAATCACCCACTGCTGCTGCTGCTCTTAGGAGCTGCTTGCCAGGAAGCCGTGTGGCAGCAGCCTGCTCCTGTCAGCTGTGGGCACAAAGATCTCTGCGCACCGTCTGTTGAGAAGCTCAAAAGGATTTCCCTGCTGAGTTTTCAAACAGCAAGAAAAGTGTCTGAAATCAGTCTCTACACAGCTCCAATACAGTACAAACCTCCTGAGCTCGCTGCTGGAGGCATCTCCTGGGCTGAGGGTAACAGCAGTGCTGCTGCCTCCACTGCTTCCTCCTCCTCCTCCTCCTCCTCAGAAGTGCTGCTGTCAGAGTCACTCACTTCTATTGTCTCCTCCGGGTGCTGTTCCTGGGTGTCCCTCACAACATGGGGGAACTCTAGGTGTGGATCTGGTCCTGCAGATGGCTCTTGGGTCCTACTGAGTTGAAAGTAATGGTCCAGTGCTGCCCTGAGTCCAGAAAAGTAGGAAACAAAAGCCACAGTTATTTCAAGTAAGCTAAAGACTCATCATGTTTCTCCTCGAGTGTTTGCAGGAAAATTCCTAGGCTTTGACTGCAGCAGGAAGGTGTCACTGTTATCAAGTCAGGCCTTCTCTGGTAGGGGGGAAATCACATAGGATAGCCCACTTTGTGAACAATCAGCACGATCAGCAACAATTCGTTTTGCTCGCTTCAAAGAAAATATTCCCATTACAACAAGGAAATTGCCTTATTTTGGGGGAGAAGGGGATGGTGGGGCTGGAGAGGAGAAAAACAAGGTAGTATCATTCACTAATAAGCCTAAGGAAACGCCTAATCTGTCTCTCCAACCCTAACTCAGTCCTGGTTCCTGGAGGAACTGGCACTGTGAAATGCACACCATTTGGATCATAGCCTCATTCCATTGACTACTTTGTGCTTAGTCTTTCTACTCTCCCTCTTCTACTGGAACTTCATCCCTAGATAGAAACATCCTCCCCTCTCCTCCCATCAGTTCAGCTATCATCTCAATTATCCTTCAGATTCAAAGGAGTTTCTCAAGTTGCTTCCAGCCCTCACAACCACAGTGACCTTCACAGGCAATCTGAGGGCAAACAGTACAGTTGTGTTTAATCAACTGGGAGGAGAGGAGCTCTTGGTCTTGCTGAATTTAAAAGCAATGCTTCAGTCAATTATAATTTCACCCTTGACACGTACAAAAACTGGAAGGATGAGACAAAAACCAAATAAACCAGAAACCAGGATTCCTTTCTGGCTGGAGAGCATGCCCACTCAACCCCCTTTAATCCCATCACAAATGGTATTAAATAGAAAGGATCTTTCATTTTGTCTGTAAGTAAAAAAAACGCAACAAGCCAACAAAACCCAAAAAAACCCCTACAGAAAAATATCAATTTGTATGTTTGTGAGAGTTTCTGCAGCAACTATAACCAGCAATTGTAATCAGGCAGACCCCAAATCAAAGGTGAAATGCAAATCAGAGCACAAGCTCCACTGAGCTAAATGCTGGCTGGAACTGCTGAGAATCAGCACTGCTGCAGGAATCACGGACAGGAATCTGGCTGCACGGAAGGAACAGCAGCAGCAGAAGGGCAGAAGTCAACATCACCCCTGCCAACACCTGAAACAGGGGGATTCACTTAACAAGGGCAGAGAACCTGCCAGAAGAGAGCACAAGTCGCTGTGCTATTACTGAACTTAAAAGGTAAGTGAGGTACCCTGGATTTGGCCACAGCCACATGCCTGGGCTGGGCTCTGTAAGCCAGGAAGCAAGGAAGTTTTGAACTGATGCTGGACTTGATCAGAGGGCACTTCACACCCAATTTCATTTCTGCTTTACCTGGCACTGACTGTCCTCTGGGAGCCACCAATTCTCTGCTGCCTGCGAGCTCTTCTCACTTGTGGACGCTGTGTGAGCTGTGGCACAGGCTGGTACAGATCAAATGTCCCTTGCAGCCTCTGCAGCCCCCTGGGGGCCGTGGCAGGAGCTGTCTGCAGGTCAGGCTCTGCAGCTGCTTCCCTTGTGCCAGCGCTGGCCGTGACAACAGCATCATCAGCAGGAAGGGCTGCAGCACTGCCTCCTCCTTCCCCAAGCACCGAGTGACCAGAGGGCTCCAGGACCAGTGTCGGGAGGGGCTCCACTGAATAACCGGCCACTGGTTGGAGATCAACTTCCATCTCTTCTTGAGCCATTTCTGCAAGGAGTTGAAGAAAATTAGTGTTTACTTATCAGTGTACCCCACTTTAGCTTGACGGTAGCACGAATCAGGTACAGCACTCAGTGACTGAAAAAGCTTTTAGAATTCAGACTCGAGAGAAAATTTGTCCTTTGCAGCAGAGCTAAACCACAAGTCAACACACATATGTGAATTGGGAGCAGCCTCCGAGAGTCCTGGGCTCAAAGTCTTTGGCTCGACAGCAGCTAGCACCAAAGGCACACTGCAAAATCAACTTAAATAAGCATTTGGATGACTGTGTAAAATTAATGTTTTGTTACTGCCATCATTTACTTGCAAAGTAAATTCATGTGGATCTTGAAGAACAGTTGGAAACGTCTGAGAGACTCTCCTGGGTGAGCAGCACTGCACAAGCACCCACAGACACAGCCAGAAACAAGCTCTACGACACAGCCCTGTGCTGCACTGCTCTCAGGAGGTGGACTGATGTTCAAATTTCTTCAAATAAAATTGCCTTATCATAACAAATCACTGTGACCCTTACCCACAGTGCACTGAACTGCCCTTCAGGTATTTACCAACACCAGGCAAACCCACACAGGGCATGACAGCAGAACATGTGACTGAGCTATTATTGGTACCAAGTTATCTGCAGCACGAATATTTGTGGATCCATATTCAGTCCAAGACTGGATAAACAGGAAATTTGCAGCAAAACTGCAAATATATTAAGGATGGTTGCCCTTACACATCTTTGGCATACGGAGTTCAGGTTAGCTCCAGAACAGGAGTACTACCTTAGGGTTTGAAGAAAAACAGAGGAGACAACAGTTTGTGCATTATTAATTCTCATGTTGTTTCAGCCACCAAATTAAGAGCACTTTGGTCACACTCTTCTTACAACAAAACAGTGTTCAATATTATTTTATTAACTGAATGAACAAATGCATGAGAAACTCACAAGTCCTTTATTGGAAGGGGTGTGTGGATTAAATTCCACCAGGTGCTGGAAATCATTCACGTTTTCCAAAAAGTACTTAAGCAATCATAAACTTGAAAAGCCTGGAGAACTGCAGACCTTTAGCACTGTTCAGAAGCCCAAAGCACAAACACCAGTTTTACCAGGCCATGGGCAGGGACTCCTCCCACTAGGCCTTATGCAGCCTGGCCCAATTTCCAGGGTTGGGACATCCACAGCCTCCCCGGGCAACATGTTCCATTGCCTGTATTAACTGGGAGAGTTATAAAAAAGCTAATACAGGCATTTTCACAGTTAAATGTTGGAATCTGGCCCAAAGGATCAGTGCTTCCTCCCGCCAGCCAGCTGCCTACCAGGCAGCCCCGGGAAGAGCCCGCAGATGGAGTGTCTCCACAAACGCCATTCCTGGGCCCAAATGAGAAATCCCGAGGGCTTCCAGAGGCCCGAGCCTGGCTGGCACTCGAGGGATGAAGGCTGAAGCTGCAGCTTCCCCTTGCGGAGGGCACTCAGGCCCGCTCCGCACCGCCCGCAGGGCTGCTGCCGGTCCTGCTCTGACATGAAATTAACTAAAAACCCCAAAAAAACAATCAACCGAGCACAACGAAACACACACTCACAAGCGAGGATTCTCTGCCGTCTTTTTCACAGAGCTCGCATATTTTGAAGATGAACCTGTCTCAAAAAGGGCACGGGAGCGGGATGTCCCCCCTCCGGCAGCCACAGGCAGCCCGGAGGAAACGAGCCGTGCTGGGAAACTCGGCCCTGGGGGATCGAGCTGTGCCGGATCCCGGCCCCATCCTGGCCCGCAACAACCCGGCCTGCAACAACCCGGCCCGGCCCGGCCCGGCCCCACCGCCACTCGCTCACCTCCGCCGGGCCCAGCCGCCCGCTCGAGCGCCGCGCCGCGCCCAGCCCCCAGCGCCTTATTGGCTGGCTGAGACCCCTGCTCCCGCTGCCATTGGGCGAGTCGGAGCAGCTTCCGCCTTCTCATTGGCCAACCGCTCTGTCCGTCTGTTCGACGGAACTGGGAGTGACGGGGCGAGAGGCAGGGAGGTAGGGTGTGCTCTGATTGGTCACAGCGCCGCAGCGAAGGCCGGCTGATTGGGCAAGGAGGCTCCTGACGGGAAAGGGGCGGGGCAAGGGAAGGGGAGCGAGTTTTCATTGGCGGCGACGCCGCGGGGCGAAAAGAGCGGGAACGCAAGTTCATTCAAACCGGGGGAGGTGGGCGGGGCGATGCCGTGAGGGCGGGACGGGTCCGAGTGAGCCCGGGAGAACTGGGGGAGCTGGGGAAGTCCGTGGGGAACTGGGAAGAACAGAGGGGAAGCTGGGGGGGCCCGGGGAAAACAGGGGGAACCCCGAGGGGAGCCGAGCGGAACCGGGAAGGATTTGGGGGGAGCTGGGGGCAGCCCGAGGGGAGCCGGAGGTGGCCGGAGGTAGCCAGGCCCCGGCGCCCCGTGGGCAGGGCGGGGCCGAGAAGAATCACTGAATGGGTCGGGTTGGAAGGGAGCCCAGTGAGTCATCTGGTCGCACCCCCCTGCTCGAGCAGGATTGTCCTGGAGCACGTTTCACAGGTTTGCATCCAGATGTTTCTGGACTGTCGCCAGTGAGGAAAACTCCACACCCTCTCTGGGCAATGTTCCAGTGTATGATCACCCGCGCAGTAAAGAAGTTCTTCCTCATATTCAAGTGTAACTTCTTATGTATCATTTTCTGCCAGTTGGCTCTTGTCCTACTGCTGGGCACCAGCAGAGTTTGATCCATCCTCTGGCGTCTCCCTTCAAAAGGGACAGACACTGATGAGGTCCCCTCTCAGTCGTCTCTTCTCAAGGCTGAACAGGCTCAACTCCCTCAGTCTTTTCGTGTAAAAGAAGCTGTGTTCCATCCCTCTGGCCTCCCTAGGCTTCTTGACAGCCTCTCATCAAGACATCTCACTCCTCAGCTGCCTCCAAGGCCACCCAGGCACGGCCTCTTGGTGAGGTGAAGGTGTCAGGAGCAGGAAAAAGCACAGGAGTGTTGAACCATCAGTCTGTGAGGGGATGAGGGGCGGGTGGCACCCCTGGGCTTGCTGCCCCTGGTCCCAGCCCCGTTTTCCACAGTTAACTTCCTTGGTTTCTGCTTTTCTCCAGATCAGCCAGCGAGTCCACAATCTCTGCAAAACACAAAGATGGCATTAATCAACGCAGAGGATATGTTGTAGGCTTGTTTGGATTTTTTAACAGATGAGAAGATGGCTTTCCCTCACTGAGAATGTCAGGGACACGGAGTCATACTCTCCAGCACAAATGGGCAGGGATTAAGCAGGGGACAGGCCTGAGCAGACAGCACAGCCTAAACAGAAGTAGCCATGTTTATGGAAACACCCTTGTGAACAGCTACAATAATCTGTCCTTCCTGCTCAGAGCCATGCAGTGGGAGGTGTTCGATTAGGATCATATTGGAGTAATAAAGCCATCCTGTTTCTTCAATGTGGCTTTGCCACCGTTTCTAATGATATTTTGTTTTGGCTTCAGCCGGGGTGATTCCCTGTGCCAGGGTCTGCGGAGGGAGGTGCTGGTGGGGAATGGAAGCACACAGACAGACATGACACTCAGTGGTTTCTTGGGCACATTTTCCACACCTCTTGTATGGATCTGGCTCCTTAGGATGGAGTGGATGAAACTGAAGGAAGTTTTCTCCCCTTAGACAGATAAACCAAGGGAAAGGTATGACACACCAGAAACATTCCTCTATAATTTCCCGCTGTTGCTGTTGTATCTCCTGATGGAGACCAGTTACTCATCTGATCAGACACAAACCAGCTTCAGAGGCAGTAAAAACTTCCCTGTCACAGAGCAATGCCCAAGACTGCAATTCACTCCCCAAAGCCCAAGGCAGGAAATGTTCCTGCAGAGTGTTGTGGCTGCTCCTCCAGCTTATGGGATCTGCAGGACCTGAGTGGGGGTTAACTCACAGACCCCTACTTCCAGTTCAGTATTTGTCTGAGAGAAAAAAGCTAATTTTATGTGACACCAAATGAACTAATAGAGTGGTGATTAGTGTCATGGTATGGGTAAATAAATGTTACTGTGTGAGGTCTGGAACTGGGAGACTTGTTAGCATAAAAAGGAACATCAAGGCAGGATCCTGAAACACAAGGGCAAATTCATATGGGAAGTAAGGGGCAAACTGCCTGCTGAAGTAGCTGATTGAAGGATGCAAAGGGCCTGTGGAGCAGGGGTCTGGGACACTCACCCTCGGCAGAAGGGCGCTGGGAAGGGTCAAGGGCCTGGCACTGTTCAATGACTTTCCTCAGGTCCTCAGGACAATCTTCCCCAAGAGGGTCCCAGGAATGGTGATTGCAGATTTTCTCCACGATCTCCTCAGGAGTGCAGCCTAAACAAGTGCAAACAGGAGTGTCAGGATGGAACTCTGCTGCCACAGGAGGGTGCTGGGGAGGAAACCCAGCACAGCAAGAGCCTCCCTCAGCCTTTGGCAGGGAGAAGCCAGCAGGGAAGTGACCCAAACTGTCTGCAGTGAATCCCACAGTATTTGGCATGACACCGTTTGGCTCCAGTAGAGCAAGATGTGTTTATGCTTAAATGCACAAGACCATGCAATAGAAACAAAAATTATTTGCATGTTTGTGGTTTAAGCAGATTGCTTCACTATAAGCTGTACTTTATTGGAGTTTCAGGAGAAGTTATGAGGCTGCCATGCAGTCAGGCACACCAGGCACTGCCACTGGCACCTGCGTGGGATGCTCAGGGAAGGAGCAGGGAGCAGCCAGTGCCAGACAGGAACCACACTGTGCTGTGTGCCTTTTACACAGGGAACCAGATACTTCTGTCTCACCTTCAAATGGGATTTTGGAGGTTGCAATCTCTGCCAGAACGATTCCAAAGCTGGAAGGAGACAAGCAAGAGTCTCAGTATTCATTCCACCATGTATTCCTCCCTTCTAATGGAGAGGACTGTTGGGCTATGGCAACTGGAAGCACCTGCTTGTGTGTCCGACTAAACCTGGCCTCCTTCCATAGCTCAGCAGCTTCTCTGCCAGACACCTGCCTGCTCACAGGCATCTCCTGGGAGGGACAGACACACCTGTATATTTCACAGGGCCTCTTGTAAGGGTAGTTGATGTCTTTCAGGTTCTCTGGAGCGATGTAAGCCAACATAGAGATCTGTTTGCAGTACGTCTTGACTTTCCTCTTGATGGATGATTCTGTTTCACACAGCTCAAATCCTGACAGCTGATTGAGAGAATGAGAGAAAAGGAGACGTAGAAACCTGTGGTGCAGCTAGGGACTGCCCCGAGATGGAGAAAACAGAGCAAGATGCCCTGGGCAGCAAAGGCTGGTGAGTAGCCCTGTGTGCTGCCCAGCACGGGTCTCTTCCTGCAAGCAAAACCAGAGATGAAGGCAGGTGAATTGCCCCAGCTTCAGCCCATCCCAGGCTGGATGCTTTAGGAATGGACAGGGAGGTTTAAGTGCCTAAAGTCATAAGGAAGATGCCACTACCCCATTTTATCCTGAAGCATCACAATTCCCTTCAGTGCTGGTGGAGAGAGACATCCACAAAACCATTTAAAACTCCCAAAAGCATTTCCAAGTGTGGTGCTTACCTTCACACAGTAATCCCCAGCCACTAGGAACTTGCTACTGCAGATGCAGCCATGGAGTCGGGACTTCTCCCCTGTCTGGTGCAACCTGCAGATGGATGGAACCAAGGGCAACACATGATGATGATGATGATGATGATAGACTGACCCACCCCCACCTTAGCACTCCCTCCTGCCATGGAGGGAATGACTGACATGCATCCAGAGAAGCCAGCAGCTCTCTGCCTGTCTTAGTGGATCAACCCTGCCAAGCCAGCCTTTCCAGCAGGTGCTGGAAGAGCTGCTGTGGGCAAAGCAACAAGCCTTGTGAATGAGCAGGACCTGTAAGGAGAACTGGCTGCGCTGTAGGGTACTTCCAAATCTGCCCTGTGGATCTGGGGAGGGGGATTTCCCCCTTCCAGACCTTTCCAGGCTTGAAGCCAGATGTAGGGTAGATGAGAGCTACTGCCTCCAAATCCACTACCTAGCCTTCACCAGCCTCCCATCCCAGTGTCCCAAGGTGGTGTCACTGGGAATCCGTGTTTGACAGGATACCACGGCTTACTCAGAGGTACCAGGAAGCTGCACTCAGCTTTGGGATCATCAGGTGGAGTCACTCACTGATTTATAGAGGTGCTCACCGGTAAAGGCCTCTGGCGGCTCCCAGGGCCATCCGAATGCGGATATCCCAGGAAAGGTGCTGCTGCTTGTTCAGCACATCCCGCAGTGTTCCATGCTTACAGTACTCCATGACGATGGAGAAGCAGGGGCTCCCATCTGCAAGGCAAAATCATCCTGCCTTGTGCCACCTCTTGGGAGGGGACCACAGCAAGGCACGTGCCACCAGCTAGCACTGGGGATGGTGGGGGAGGAAAAGGGTGACGTTAATGTGACACTCCTAACCGTTCTCCTCAATGCAGATCCCGTACATGCGCAGGATGTTCGGAGACTCAAACTTCTTCAGGGTCTGAACCTCCTTCTCAAAGATGTCTCTCACCTTGCTGTGGAAATGGACAGCATGGTGAGATCCCTGGAGCAAGGCATGACATAGTGCTGTGCCACCCTCCCGGAGCCACACTCCTTCCCACCAGGACAACTCACACTGGGTCAGTGGTCAATGGCCTCTTGAAGGTTTTGATGGCAACAGGGTACTTGAGGTACTCGCCCTCATAAAGGTCATAGCTCTCTGTGTCCTGCAGGTGCCTGTGGAAAGTGAGCTGGTCTCGCTTGATCTCAGTGATGTCTTCTCTTTTACCGACATTAACCTTCTTCAAGCCTGCTCCCGCCATGTGCCAGAAGGGAACAAGGGACACATTAGGCAGGGCTTGGGGGAAAGGACACAGTGCATGGGGTGCAGGTGGTCGCCTGACTTACGCTCCATCTCACGAATGACTTTGTTCAGCTCGCTTTGCATCCAGTCCACCTTGCTCCCCATACTCTCCCTGTCAGTGTAGATCTCTTCAACCACATCTTTGGGCTCCTCGGTACCTAGGGAGAGAAACAAGCAGAGGCTGGGTCACTGGATGAACAAGCATGACTGTGTGGTTTGGTTTTTTCATGGTTTAAATGTCCCTTTGTGTCCTGAATGACCTAAACCCTGGCCAGGAGGCTTTTCAGCCCTGGAAGAGGGGTCAGAGACCTTGGCTTGCCACCGAGAGTGCTTGTGGCTTTGATTTTAACCCACGGAACAAATTACCAACTTTATGTGAAGAACTGGAAGTCACAAAAGTTTAAGTAGTTAAATGGTAGTAATTATAGATTAAAAGAAAAAAGTTTGGGGTCATGTGCAGGGGGGTCTACGATTCTGTACAGGGGCGTCTAAGGGAGGGATCAGGGTGTTTTTCTGTCCTTCTCTGTCTTTCTTTCTGGCCTCCATCTTCTTGGTGATGGTGGCACATTTGGATTGGTTTAGAGTAGAAAGTCACTGTCTAACATAGGTGATGGGCATTGGAAACTAACTGTAAATAAAGTTTACGTAAGTAATAGTAGAAAAAGACAAAGCTGACCCAGGGGCAGGCAGTGTATCTCAGACTGCCTTGCTGAGCGGTTTGCACCAGGGCAGAGAAATCTGTATTAGATAAGATAACAATAAACTGCCTTGAAAACAACAGCCGAAGGCTCCAGGCTGATCCTTCAGCAAGGCGAGTTGGAGAAAAGGACTTTTTACACATCTGGGATCACCCAGACAGGGTGGACTCCCGGACCTTTGGCTCTTCATGGCCATGGCCATGAAGCCAGAGCTAGGCAGCAGCTGGAGAGAGGAGCCAACCACTTGCAGGGAAAGAGGGTTTGCTGAAGGCACTCACTTGCAATCACCTGGTCCAAGAAAGCTCTGTCATCCCTCAGGTCCTCAGCATCCTGCCTGCGACATGTCTTTGACTGGAAAGCTTCCAGGAAAGCCTGCTTCTGCTCTGCCTGCAGCAGGAGCGAGAGCCCCTGGGCAATGTCCTCCAGGCTTTCGTTCACCCAGACAAACTCCTCACCAGTACTTCGGGCTCGCAGGAACTTCTGGATCCAGCTGGTCTGGCTGTATTTCATCACCAGTTTCTGGGCTTCCCACAGTGCCTGGAGCAGCTTTTTCATCAGTTCCTCCTCGTGATGGGAGATGTGCTCTCGTGGCTGAGCCCTAAGGATCCTCACGGGCTCCAGCAGAATCTGGATACGCTCCACGAGGCGCTGGCACTGGTGTTTACAGCACTTCACCTGCTCGAATTGGGCATAGATGGCCTGGGCCACAGAGAAGACCCTCTCCACGATGTCCATGCTTGCAGCAAAGGGCTTGGCCACTCGGGACGCGGGCTGGCAGTGTCTCGTGCAGGTAAGCCTCAGGCGCTGCTCAAGATCAGCTAGATGCAGCTCTTCCACGCCTTCCACCCTGAGGAACACCCTGATATGGCACACATCCTCCCACAGTCCCTCACATCTCCAGCTGCTTTGCTTTCCCTGCCTTGCCTGGCACTGCAGCTGCTTGTGCAGACTGGAGCAGGCACATGCAGAGACATCGGTAGCAGTGGTAGTGGCACATCGTTCTCTGCCTTAGCAAGAGATGTTTTGGCTTGATTTATGTACATTGATTTAGTGTGAGCCATCCCAGACAGCTTCCACCCAGGGGAGCAGGGACATCGGTGACCCAAGGAGCACCTGCTGGGCAGCATTCCTGGCTCCAGCCCTGCATCACCCTGGGGTCCTGCCCGCAGAGCCCGTATCTTTGGCTGTAAAGATCTATTTTCTATTTTCTCTGTGGTCACCCATCTAACAAAGGCTCACATATCTTCACAGCCCCAGCATCCCCAGCTTCTCCACTTTTTCTCCCCATGGCTCTGTTCTGCCCACTTGAGATTTTAAATCAAGCTCTTTCTATGCAGTCAGCATCCCCACAAGGATGGTGCCTGCACCCCAGCCCACGTGCAGGTAGCAAGGACAGAAAACCACCCCTGTTGCAGGGAAATTAGCAGCAGCCCCTCTGATGCAGCCAGCGCTAAGAGAGGGGTGCCAGGTTCTACTGGCTGGAAACAAGATGGAAACGCACCCAGAATCCAGCTGCAGCCACGCTCCCGTCCTCTTCAGGCAATCTCCAGCACGGTCCCCAAGGAAGGATCTCGTCCTCTTGCCAAGAGAAAGTGTCTGTCACCTGGTCCTGCTGACCTCTGCTGCCTCTACAGACTGGAGCGGCAGGGACGGACGAGCGCGGATTTAAAGGGTGTCACAGCGGAAGGGACATTGTGCAACCCAGCTTCCCATGCCATCACAGCTCCCAGTTCTCAGAAAGATGCTTGGGGTATTTCCAAGGCCTGTATGCCCTCGTGCTGGGTTTTGCCTGATGGAAGAAGGAATTGCCCACAGGAAGTGCTGTGGGAAAAAGGGGATGGAGAAGTTGTGCCCCCCTGTGTTGATGCTGCTGCTATTTTGAGCACCAGAACTCATTCTGCTGTGCTGGCAGCTGTGGGAAGGTTTGCCCAGGGCACTGGAACACCCACAGCAAGGGCTCTGTGCCCTGCTGAACTTCCTGCATGTGCAGTGAGAGCCTCCAGAGCACAGCCCTGCTCCTCTCCCCATCCCTGAGCCCCAGGAGCCCCCAGCACCAAAGGAGGTGGGCTGTGGGCACCGTGCTGGAAAAAGGGCTTGACCTCTGCTGGGAGCACAGGAAGTTTTGCAGACGGCTTCGTCAGAGGGCCAGGCTAATTTTGGGAAGCTCTGGGGCACACGTGACGCTATTGCCCAACTTCAGAGAAGTGAGTGGCAGCTTCTGCTTACCCAGCCCCAGTGTCACACAGGTTTGCTGAGAGTAGCCCTTGCAATCTCCTACCTTACCATGGTTGATGAGGGGAGCCAGGAACGGTGGCTCCAAGGGCCATCAGCACCTGGAAAGGGACACACGGAGGGTGGGAGAACAGCCTTGTGAGCAGCCCCGAGGGATACATTTGCCAGACCCTTTTTAGAAAGTTTTATTTCTCAAAATATACAGTTTATTTACAATTGTAGTGTCTACAGTTTTATATATAAATTTATTTCGAACCTTTAAATATCTGCAGTAAACATTAGGGAAAAAAATAATAAAAAATAAAATCACAGGATCAGCAAAAATGGCATCTCATAGTAATTCTTTTCATTGGAGTTTGAGTTTCAAGTAGCCAGTGTCTATGAAAACCATGAACTTGATAAATCTGGAAGGGAGATATGGGTGCACTGGTTAGAAAAAGGCACAATCCAGAGCTGTGGGACCCGCCCCAAAAGGGCTGCAGGCCAAGGAAACCCTGTGCTGAGATCAGGCTGGGAGAAGGACTTAGGACAGGGAATCCCTTGGCGTGAGTTAGGCAACAGGGGTAACTGCAGCGTGTTGGATGCCCCGGGGAGAGGGGCAGAGAGACAGGGGCTTGGCAAGTGCAGGGCACAGGAGGGAGGACAGCATCAGGCACTTCATCTTTCAGGCAGCACATCTGCCCGTGCATCCATAGCCTGCAGCAGGAGGGCAGCGAGGTAGGGGCAGGAGTCCACCAGGGAAGCCCACAGCATCCTCCTCCCCTTTCCTCACCATCCTCAGCCCCCCATCCCCTTGCCAGTGCCACAGCTGGACCACAGCACTCCGCAGGGACGCTCCACTTGGGAGTCACTGCTGTGGCACGGCCCCCAGGGAGGGGGCAGGGAGCAGCTGGCCTCGCTGGGGGCTGGGGAGGGACACCAGCCCCAGTGCAGAGCGTACAGAGCCAGCAGCTGAGCACTGGGCTGGGGCTGTCAATCCTCTTTCTTGAAGGTCTCCTCAGGGATGAGTGTCCGGAAAGGATAATCCCAGAAGCGTGTGCTGATGCCAAAACCTGTGGACAGGGAAGAGAGAGTTCAGCCCACAGTACCACCATCGTCAAGGTGTTGCAAGGGCTCTGTGTTAACTGGTGAGGGAAGAGTGTCCACATTTTGGGAAGGGAGGAAGGCAAAATGAGGACAAGGAGGAAGAGCAGAGGGAGCAGGACCTGGCTGAGCCATGCCAACAAGCCCCATGGATGATAGCTTATCTGGATGGGGCGTTTTCTCCTAGGAAACCGGGCAAAGGGCAGGTTGAGCAAGCACTGAGCTAGGGAGAGTGTGGGACGGATCTGGGGAAGCCCAGGGCCTCACCCTACACCTGTCAACACCTCCCAGCAGGAAGAGATGCTGCCCCGGGCAGGGATAGGCACCCACATCCCAGCACCATGGGGGTTTGGCCTCTGCCCTGGCATTCCCGACAGCACTGATGCCAACCAGTGAGAGGCACTGCTGCCTTCACCCCTGTGCTGCTCTGGCTCCCCATCCTCAGCCCTGGAGCCAGGAAATATTCTCCGTGGGCTGCAGCACCTCACATGCTGCTTCCCCAGCAATGCAGTGCTTGGCTTTCCTCATCCCAAATCCCAAAGATTTTGGAGCAACCATCTGCACACACGCAGCTAGGCCGGATCTTTGACAGCCCTTGCCCCTCAGCACGTGTGGGGAACGTGGCGCTACCTGATTTTTGGTGTTCAAAGTGGTGCTTGACGTGATAAGCCTTCAGGCCATACAGGTAGGTGCCCTTTTTGGGTGAGCCGTAGTGGAGGTAATAGTGCATCATGTCGTAGATGACGTAGCCGCAGAGCCCCCCGACGAACACCGAGAGCCCCAGCACCTCGGGCAGCAGGAGCCGCAGCACTCCGTAGAAGAAGCCGATAAACAGCGAGGCTGGCACAGGAGGGAACACCAGGCGGGAGCTGTCGAAGGGAGACTGGAAGCAGAGAGGACGGTGGGACAGGCAGCTCCTGGCTCACCCTACCTCCCCCAGCTCATCCCTGCCAAGCATCAGGGAAATCCAGCTGGGAGAAGCCGACACCAAAAACCCTCCCCAAGGTTGTACCAGGTGGCGAGAGCAGCCCCCCATGTGTGCCAAGGTGCCCAGGCAGGTGGTGGCTTTATGTGGCAGGTGCCCAAGCTCCACAGGGCCATTTCCTCCAGCAAAGCTAGAGGGAGCCTATGGCTCTTTTGGTTTTCTCCCTTGCCCAATGACACAGCTTGAAAATTTAACTCCAGCTCCTCCAAGGCCGTTTTGCAGCCGTTGCTGGTGTTGGGTAAGTGCCTTGCTTGGGATGCCACCAGTCACACTGAACAGGCACGAGCAGGCTCTGCCTGGGCAAAGGCCACGCAGGAACAGGCTCCAGTGGGGCAAAGGCCACCATTCCCACGGCCCAGCAGGTGCCAGCGGAGGCGGGAGCTGCGACTCACCTTGTGATGCTGCCCATGCAGCAGGAAATGCAGGGTGATAAGATAGTAACTACTAGCAGGTGGCTTCATGTGGAAGACAAAGCGATGGATGAGGTACTCTAGCAGGGACCACAGGATCATTCCCAGGAGGAAGATGAAGGGGAAGTAGTATTTGTGGACGGGGATGGAGTATTCTACACAAGGAGATGTGCAGTGGTCAGCAGGGCAGGTGGCATGGAGGTGCTTTTATCCGTCACTATCCTCCCACCAGCATCAGTTTTGTGATGCTCAGCTCTCCCTCCCTCCCTCCCTCCCTCCCTGAGCTTCTCTAGGGAGCTACCTGCCCAAGCACTGCTCTAAACCACCTTTTCCTTTGATTCCCATTAATGTACAGAAACAGTCAGCCTCTTGCTGCCTCAAGAAGCCAGTGAGGGGAGTTCCTGCATTCCTCTGATGCCAGCAGAGGCTTGGATGTGCTCTCTAGGGACTTCATAATCATTATAAAGCTGCTCTGCCCACCAGAACAAGGCAGGAGAGACCTTAGCTGCACAGGCAGCACTCGTGACAGTACAACAGTGCTGTTGGTGTTGATGTTTAATTTTTTGGGGGGGAAAAAGAATAGATTTGTTGGGCACTTTCCCCCGCAGAACATTTTTCAGCCACCTCCTTCTTTCAGGGCTGGCTGCCAGCCCTGTGTCCATTCTAGCAAAATTTGGATTCCCCCAAAACCCGCTTATTTTTAGGAAAAAAAAAAAAACCACAAAACTTGGCAGCAAGGTGCTGGATGCCACAAGGAGCAGGGGGTGCCTGTGCAGCAGGCGCTCCTTACCCCACAGCCGGGCACAGCTGGCACTGCGTGGCACCTTGCAAAAAAAATAGGGAACCCAGCAAAAAAGAAAAAAAAAAAAAGACAACAAAGAAGACAGCCTGCCCCGGCCACGCTTGTTATNGTGGCACCTTGAAAAAAAAATGGGAACCCCAGAAAAAAAAAAAAAAAAAAAAGACAACAAAGAAGACAGCCTGCCCCGGCCACGCTTGTTATTCCCGGGGGAGCAGCGAGCAGACAGTGGGAGATTCAAGGGCAGGCGCTTCGGGCAAACAAGCCTCGCACTGTGAGGCGCCGGCAGCGCTGAGAGCCGGGTTTGTTCGCCCGCTCCGCCGGCATTCAGCAGCGGCCCGGGGTGGGCGTCAGCGGCCACTGGAACACGCCCCAGCACCGGCAGGGCTCGGGTTTGGGGACTGAGGGAACGGAGGCAAGAGGGAGCAGACTACAGCCCAGGCCAGCGGGCTCTGTGCCTCTACTGATCTCCTGGGGGAACCAAATCTTGTGGTGAGAGGAGGGGATGGAGGTGGGCAAGCACAGGTGGCTTCATGCAGGGGACACGCTGGTGGCCACAGGGAGAGGGCCTGTCCCACTGCCCTTGCATGTGGCTTGTGGTGAGCACGTACAGAAGGAGGGGTGAGGAAGGGATGCAGGTCTCTGCCCCCCAGGGCTGTCCCGCCCCTGGACCCAGAGAGGGGTCAGTGATGGAAGCCCCGAGGCTTTGCTGCTGCTCGTACCTGTGGTGAAGGAGGAGAAGAGCCTGGTGTTGCCCTGGGCAAGGGAGGTGTAGCTGACCCAGCTGAGATAGAGCACCACGGGCGTCCATACCATGAACACCACGTACCTGCGGGGCAGAAGGAGATGTCACAGGAAGAGTCCTGCTGTCCTGTTAGCCATTGCCCCCTCCCTGGGCAGGCACCATCCAGGCACAGTGCAGACCCTGCGAGCTCACCATGCTGTCTTGGAGAGGAACTCAAGGAAATCCGAGTGGAAGAGGCGGATAGGCCGATCCACAGGCTGGTGCACCCACTCGTCGTACTTCTCCCCTAAGTAGCCCACCTGCCACAGCAAGGGCTTCTGCCAGTCTACCAGGTCCTGAGGGAGTAGACAGTGGTCGTAGTGCTGTGGAACCCACAAACCATCCCAGTACCGGGCACAAAGCTGAGCTGCTGCTGCAGGATTTTGTGCTGCAAACCCCTTCCCATGCCCCAAGAGCAGTTGCTTCTGGTTCCAAGGTGCCCTGAGCTCCCCACACGTACCAGCCCAGGGCAAATGAGGGGCCAAACACACACCAGCCCCATCTACCTGCAAACACAGGGCTTGGCTCACCCCTGTGCCACCTGCCAGCAGATCAAGGTGAAGGTGGCTGTACCCAGACCTGGCCCTGATAACTGAGGCTCTTTGCTTCTCAAGCTGCCAAGATTAGATAGTGAGCAGTGATATTGCCCAGCACAACACCTCTGGTGGCACATGGATCCCATCCCCGTGGCACTGCCCCAGCCAAGGACATTTCTCCTTGTGCAGAGGACACCTGGGGCAGCCACAGCTGTTTGGGCACCCCAGTGAGGAACGAAGTGGGAAGGGATGGGGAGCAAGGATACAGGATGGGAGCACAGACACCAGCACTGCTGCTGTGCATGGCTGAACTCAGGTGCAAGACTAGGAAGGGACCTGTGCAGGTTTGCGTGTCGGCATGGCATGGGAACAGGGAGGCACAACTCTGCCACTGCTCAGCATCCCTGGATGCATCTTCTGCCGGCCTGGCCAGACAAGGTGGATTCTTGGTCCCACCCCTGTGCCAGGACTGAAAACACACCTGCCTGGCCAAGCCCCAGGCCTGGCAGCTCTCCTTGTGCCACACAGCACTGGCACAGCAGTCTGGGAGCTGGGGCTGTGCTGCCAGTGGTGGGGATGACTCATGGCAAGGAGCTGGGGTGGCTGTGGGCATTTTGGGGGCTCTGCTGCAGGCAGGGATGAACACAGGAGCCCCAGCTGGTGTATGGGATGGGAACAGAGCCATTCTCCACTGGGGAGGTAGGGCGAAACTTAAAGCAAAAAGGTCACTTTGAAATGGCACGTTCTCTTTTAAAGGTGCTCCACTGTAAAGTACTGATTGGAGGAGGTGAAAGATGTTCTCCTGCTCTAAAAAAACCCCAACTTTCTACAAGAGTAAAGCTTGCTGAACAACCAGCTGGGACCGTGCAAGGTGTGGCGGGCAGATGGTGCTATGGAGGGCAGGGACAGCCAAAGGCACCTTGGGTACAAATCCCCACTGTTGTGGCACGCTTGGAAAGGAGCTGGCAGGGCAGGGCATCCCCTGCACATACAGGGATCACCCTGCCCAGGCTGGGGAATACCTTACTGCTCATTACGAGTGCTCAGTCAAGGAAAAAAAATCAAACAAATAAAGTAATAAAATAAATTAAGCAAGAAAGAAATAAAAGCAAGCAAGGTGTGGCTTGGCAACATTTCCCTCTGGAAGGGCACAGCCGCTGTCAGAGAAAGGCACCTCTCCCATGCTGCTGCAATGGGAGCCTCCCAGCGTGGCCACACCTGTGCAATAAAGCATGAGCAATGCCATCCACAGCAGGAGAAAGGGCAGAAGTGGCTGAATCAGTTCAGCTCCCTCACGCCATCCCTCCCATCCAAGAGGCCAGCAGAAATCCAGCACCCATGCAGGGAAGAGGAGACCTGGTGTTTCCCAGGAGCACTCTGGCAAAGTGCTGGAGAAACTCCAGAGCTCTTACCTTGTCCACATCCACTGTTCTGTAGCAGAGATCTGTCTGCTCTGGAGTCTGGGCTGCAGCAACCACCTCCTTCTCATCCACTGTCTCAGAGAGGCTCTGAAAAGAGAAGGAAAACCCTGGGTTAAGCACCAGTGGCGGATTCAGCTGGCAATGGTGATGGCTGTAGCACTCAGGGGTACAGCCAGAGTGAGCTCCTGGCTGCTAAACAAATATGAGAAAAAATCTTATGAATTCAAGTCAGTCAGTTCCGGCAGAGCAGGTTTCCTGAGGGAAGCAGCTGCCAGTGAGCTGCACTGCCCTTCAGACTGTGCAATGGGGCTCTTTGGAAACCTCCTGTTGGGCCCAGTGTGCAGAATACCCTGCCCGTGGCCAGGACAGCACGGGTGCTTCAGGGTGGCAGCGCAGAAACTCTGGGCCCTTTTCCCTTGCAAACAGGCAGTGCCATGGCAGAGATCACCTTGGCACTGCCAGTAAAGTGAGGGGCATTGCTGGGTTAGTGCTCCCTCCTGCCACCCCGCTGATCTCCAACAAAAGCCCAGCTTGGCTTTTTGCTCCCACAGAAAGCTGGGCTGGCAGACCTGGGGAGTGTGGTACAGCTGGTGCCACCACCCTGGCTGTGGGCACAAAGGAAAACACAAAAGGAGGGACCTTTGTCCAGAGAAAAGGGCAAAGTGTCCTTCACGGGGTGACACTGGGCAGGGTGCCTTTGCCATGGGCTATGGAATATGAGGCGTGGGGTTTGGTTGTGGCTCAGGAGAGCACGCTGAGGCACAGGGGATGCATTGGTGCTGCAGTGGCAGGATGAAAACCCAGCTGCAGTCCCAACTGCCAGGGCGGGCTGAGAAACAGGAGAAACCTGCCTTGTCTGATGCTTGGAAGCGAACGCATTGCCAGCTGCCAGCACCAGCCTCCTTCCTGTAGCTGTGCCAGCTCCGGCGCCGGCCGTGCCGCTGGTGGGGGGCTTGGTGAGGCTGCAGCGTGCCCATGCAAAGTCTGGGCCAGCCGTGCCCCCCGGCAGCAGCGCCAGCTCCTCGTGCAGGACGTGCCCAACATGCCTTTTCTCCTTCGTTGTCACCTTGAGTTACCCATTAACCCGGAGCAGGGTACGGCGTGGCCCGGCAGCCACAGCACAGCCGTGCCTGATGGGGCTTCCAGCTGTGCTGCTTCCAGACAGGAGGGATTTTCTCCCAACACCTCAATGGATGCTCTCCCCACTGCTCTGAGAGGGATGCACTGCCACCCGATTGATGGGAACGCCACCCTGGCAGCTGCAGGAGGGCCTGGGATGCAGGAAAACCAGTGTCACCTTGCCAGGACATCGGGACTCAACTCTGTGCCTTGTTGGGGACCTCGAAGCAGGGCTCAGGCACTGTCTGCCGACAGCAGGCACTCCTTGCAAGTTGTGCTCCCACCCCATTTCCCAGGCTAGTCGTATTTCAAACCTCATTCTGCTGGTACAGGAGTTGCACTACCCAGCTCTGAGGCAGCCCCTTGCCAAGGGCAGCAGGCAGGGAAGGACAGGGGATATTTCCAGCCAGTATTTCCAGGCTGGAATCCCAGTGGCATCGATTTTACTGCAGGCAGGGCACCAATATGAGCTGATGCCATGTACCATCACACCTTTCTGTGAGGATTCCCACAGCTATTTTCCACACCCCGTCCTTCAGCCAGATATTCCAAAACCCTAGGGCAGGTGGGATGTCTTAAAATCCAGCGACGCATGGTGGATTTATGGTTTTGCCTCTGCCCTGCAGGTGCTTTGGAAGAAAATTTGCCTTTAAGAGAGTGAAATGGCTTATCCATGCCCTGAGAAACGGGCTGGTGCTCTCCACCTTCACACTTGCACCACAACCTAGCCAGCAGCAGGAAGGATGCTTAAGAAAGCTGAGCTGACGCAATGCCCGGCACCTCTCCTCCCTTTTCCGAAATGTTCACACACCTCCAGTTCCCCTGCCCATGCCTGAGCACCATGTCATGGCTGGAGGCTTCCCGGTCCTCCCAGGTCAGGGAAATGGGCTGGAGGGCTCACATCCCACCTCCCCACCAGCAGCTGGGCTGGGTGACATCAGTGAGATGCCACTGCCCTGTGAGCTATGGCACCTCCCTCTCAGCGCATGAATCATCTCCTACCCCTCCTCTTCCTCAGCTGGGGAGCAGGAAGAAGGCTCTCCTCTTGCTCACCCTGGGGCTGGCACCGAAAGGACAGGGAGCTGTGTCGCAACCAGGATGGAAACCACGCTGGCATGTCCAGACTGGCTCCCCAAAGGGTGGCCTGTTCCCGCTTGCCCCAAGCACGCAGGGGCCCTGCTGGGATCAAACCCCACAGGACCCGAACCAGCACTGGGGCTTCTACCCATTCTCCTCCAGACAGGAGGTGCGTTGGAAGGAGGCTGAAGGGCTGTGCTGAGCTGGGCTCTGCTGTCACCTGTGGGTGGTGAAGATGCCTCTGAGTTGTCCCCAGGCAAACAGGTCCTGCCAGGGAAGATGAACAAGGGGCCTGATGTAAGGAAGGGAAAGTTAACGCCTACAAGGCACTGCAACCCTAAATGAGCAGCAGTCCCAGTGAGGTGCTGCTGGTAACACAACGGGGCCAAACACCCAGGGCACGGCATGATCCAGTGACTGGGTGACCCAGCATCCACCTGCGAGCATCCACCTGCCCTGCGTGGGTCACACGGGAGCTCAGCACTGGTCCTGCACCAGCTGGAGAGCACTGGTTGTGCCACCCCAGTGCTGTCCTGTGACAGGGCGTGGGACATTAGAAGAACAGAACCTGGCTGTGATGTGAGCAGATACAGATGGAAGGGGTGGTCCAGCACAGGGTTCAGGGTTCCTGGGACACAGGCAGAGAAGCTGGAAACCTCTCCCTGGCCCAGACAGGGCTATGCTGCCTGCAGACAGCTGCTCTGCCAAAATTCTGGGCCCAGGGGTATTTTCCACCCATTTGCCCAGTGAGTCAAACTGCAGAGGAGTCCTACCATAGCTCTGCATTGCTCCAGAGCCCCCAGCACCTTCCCTGAGCTCCTCAGTTTGCTGGTATCCACATGCAACAAGCTCTGTTGGCAGTGCGGGTACAGGAATGTAGCACAAGGACCTCCCAGGAGGGGCAGAGAGCCCAAGCAAGGCCCTTGCTTTTGGGGGCACCACCCCAGCAGCACCATCCCAGCAGCACCGTGGTCTGTGGTCTCTGGCTGGCAGAGCCCCACAAGGCTGTGTCTCAGCCCATTAAACACTGGGTGCAGCAAGACTATTAAAAGGAGGTGAATTCATCTCCTAATCATAGTAGCAATATAAAAAGGCACTTCTTGTTACATCACCCCAAAGAGGTGCACCAGGTGTCCCGCCTACATCCAAGCGTGCTCAGGCCAGGATACAAAGCCAGGGCGAGCCTGACTTGCAGCAATATAGGCAAGAGGAAGAGAAGAACACTAAACCTGAGAAGGATGGAGGATTTACTGTGACTCACAGCCACATCATGCACCCCAAAGAGCCTGTGATGAAAGTCTCTCATTGCTCAAACTGGAAGGATAATTAGATGATCCAGTTCCCTTCTAGCGAGACTGTTAAAATCCACTGTCTAGTTTAGGTAATTACTGGTACTCGCTTTGATCTCCCCTATATGTCCTGCTTGCACAGATAAAATGTTTAGGGATCAATCTGTCCTAAGCCAAAATGATTTGGGTGAAAGGAAGCTGCGGCCAAAGGAGAGAGCCATGGGAAGGGACATGGAGAGGCCAGTGGGATGAAGGCTGGGTTTTATCTTCTTTATCTCTCCTGCATTACCACATTTTTCCCCCTTTCCAAAGTCCTGGAATTCCTGGAGGAAGCAGGGGAGGATGCTGGATGCCTGTGGAACCACAGCATTCTGAATCCCTCAGCATGGGGATGATGCAGCCCTGGAACATCCAACAGGCAAGGAGAGGCACTGGCAAAGCTGTGGGGATCTGGAACCTGATAGGGGCAAGGTAACACTTCCTTCAAGGAACTGTTTGTGCTCCAATACTGCTGCCCCAAAGCACCCAAAGCATGAACCCAAGCACCACCAAGGACATCGCCTCTCCCCAGAGAGCATTTTTGTGGTGTGGGAAGTAGGGCAGAGCAGCTCACACACCAGTACATGCTGGACACGGCATCACCATGCAGCAGGCAGCTCTAATCCCTCCCCTGAGTGTTCCAGCCTAGGATGGTTTATCTGGCACCAGGCAGTGTCTGATCTCCCTGCGCCCTGGCGTTATCACGCCATGTATTTGCATTGGGATGGTGGCAGCTCCCCTCGGTGCGGGAACCCGTTTGTCCGGTACCTTCCTTCGCCCCAACCCGCTGGGCTCGTCACGCCTGCGAGGAGGCGGCGGCGGCTCAGCGAGTGTCCCAACAGAGGAGGTGCCATCGCCGGGATCCATCGGCGGAAAATGCAGGCATTGCACCGAGGCTGAAACAAAGCCCTGTCTGTGGCGCTGGGGCCGAGGCTGCGCCCTGGGGAGGACACCCAGCGAGAGCAAACAACCAGCCAGAGGGACCGGCCGGTCACCGACCTCGCTGGGATGTCTAGAGGGGAACGCCACTGCTGGGCTGGTGAAGGGGGCTGGGCTGGCCCCGCTGCTCAGCATCCTGCCCGCGGCGCGCTGGCCAGGGCTGCTAACTGGGTAGGAGCGGCCAGTGCCACCCGGAGGCTGCGGAACTTCCCCAGGGAACTTTCCCTTCCGCCTGGACAGCACGGGACCGGCACGGTGGGGACAGAGCTGTGTTATGCCCCACACCAGGCAGTCACGGAGATGGCTGGGCTCCTCTCCTCGGCAGTGGCTGCTCACCACTGGCAAACCCCAGTGCCCAGCACGTTGGTCCCTGGCTGAGTGCTGACAGTGCCAGGAAGGGTGTCCTGTGCCATTGCCCACCCCGTGCCATACAGTCCCGCTAAAACTGACACTGAGCACCAGCTCCCAACACCTCCATGCCACGCTGGCACCCCAGATCCACCCATCAGCCCTGCTTCCTAGCATGGCCAGGGTGGGATGCGGCCGTGCAGTGGGATCCTGTAGGTACCAGGCTCTGCGCACATGGCACCCTACGGGCCTCGGGGTCCCCCGCACCTCAGGCCCCACAGAACTCCTGGGAGCCAGGAGGCACATGGGACCTTTGCCCCCGGCACACCTCGGGCACCACCCATGCAAGATCTCAGAAGCCTCAAACACCCTCTGTCCCCTTCATCCCTCACGCCCTGCACATCCCAGACTGTACAGAGCCTGATCCTGTGGGTCCTGTCCTGCTCAAACCCAACACACATCACGTCCCATACAGCTCAGACTGAGTTCTGGGTACACTAAACACCTTATATGCTACATACACCCCAAAGCCTATCCAGCCTCTGTATATCCTGAACAGTTTGGATGCTGAGAAGCCTGGACCTTGAGTACCCTACAGATCTTCAGACCCCGTACAGTTTGGATCCAGAGTGCTCTACAGACCCTGCCCAGGTTAGACTCCATGCACTCTGGACTTGAGATGCTCTATGAACCTGGCACTGCTCAGATTCCAGAGAGCACAGACCGGGAGAACCCTTTCAAAACTCGACCCAGGAGCGAGGGCACTCTATGATCTCTGTACATCCCAGTCCCGGGACGTGGGACACCCTACAGGAACACTGTATATGCCGGCCCTGGGGTGCCTTAGAGAGACCCTGTACATCCTGGATCACGACCTGGGACACCCTGTACAGCCCCTGCACGTCCTGGAGTAGGACTGGGGTACCCTATAGCCTCTGTATCTGCCAATTCCGGGACCTGGGGCACCCATGGCCCTCGTTCACCCGGGACCCGGCACCCGAGGCACCCCACAGACACTGTATATGCCCCCGCGTTCCCCTACAGCCCGTGCCCAGCCCGGTCCCGGTTCGGCGGTACCTGCTCGTCGCCGGGCTCCAGCTCTCCCACGTAGTACTGCTCCAGCCAGCGGCGGGCGTTCTCCGAGTGCCGGTGTGGCGGCCCGTCCAGCGCCGCGCTCACGTCGGTGCCGGCGCGGCGGCGCAGCAGCTGCTCCCCGCCCGGGTGCAGCCGCACGAAGCCGCTCAGGTCGTACAGGCGGCGGTGGCAGGAGACCAGGCAGGCGCCCTGCGCGCAGCGCGCCCGCACCTCGGCGGCGCTGAAGGACCGCGGCCCTGCCGTGGCCATGGCCCCGCCGCCGGTCCCCGTCCCCGTCCTGGTTCCCGTCCCGGTCCGTCCCGTCCCGTCCCGCGGCCGCGCTCTGCCCGCACCTGCTCATCTGCATACATGCATATGCAGGCAGACCGCGCCCCGGGCCCCGCCCCGCCGCAGCCCATNGGAGAGGCAGGACGGGGAGAAGGGGGCGCAGGGCACCCACAGGTCAATGGGGACACGAGGCGTCCCCAGGGGAGGGCAGCGTGTCCCCCAGGGACCCATGGCTACGGTCAGGGTGGGGGAATAGGGGGTCTGGGCAACCTTGGATGGGTTAGGGGGGGGCACTGGGGTACCCCGGGGTGGAACTGGAGTACGGGCAGCGCTGCGGCAGGGATGAGGCTCTGAGGGCATCCTGGGGTGGTAGCTGGAGGGTATAGGGCACCCCTGGGGGAATCACCCTTCTCAAGTTATCAATCCCCCTCCAAGGTCCTGGGTGGCCAAGGCAGGGGACATCCCAGTCCTGGCTCAGAGTGCCCTAGGAGAGCAGGGTCCTTCCTGGGGTCACTCAGAGACCAACCCAGCCCAGTGTCACTTGCTAGCCAGCTGTTTGAAGATACATTTCAGTATTTAATTAAATTTGCAATTATCCAGGGTGGCAGGAGGCAACCCCAGATACCCTGAAGAGTCACAGCCACATAATTAATAAAGAATGACAAGAAAGGAGATTCCCCATGCATTTTTTGGGAAGATTTCTTTCTGCAGTGAAGGGGGCGGCTTTGGGGTGACACCCTTGACCACAGGGGCTGGCCATGTGCCAGCAAATTTGGCATTGCTGGCCACAGCAAGCTGCAATCAGTGATTAAGGTGGGGTTTGCCATCCCAGGATGGGGAGCCCCCCCAGCCCGACCTGTAGGGGTGGGTCATCACACCACCTCAGCCCCCTGGCTTTGGGGTGCCATGGGGCGCTGGCCAGGCATTCACTGAGGCCTTTAATCAAGGTGGATGCAAAACCTGCTGTGGCGGTCAGTATGGGCTCCACCTTCCCACCCAGCTTCTGGCACAGCCCGGCCACCTGCGCGGGAGAAAAGTCCTGTTTTGGGTTGTCAGATTGATTTGACACCCTGATAGGAGCAGAAGGGTTAAGGGTGGGCATGCTCCTGGCTGAGGCTGCTGCAGGACACCTGGAGTGCATTGGGAGTCCCTTGGGGTGGAGGACAAAAACATTTTCTGAGGGTTGGGAGGACGCTAGACCCCAAGCATGCTCAGGTGCAGTGGCCACTATTCCATTGTAGGGTACAGGAGGAGCTGGAGGGGACACCTGGCTGTGACACCACCATGCAGTCCCCACCGGCTGCTCTTGCCTGTGCAGCCCAGCCCTGCCTTGGGTTTTGGGGCCACAGGCTGCCAAGGGTCACTCTCTGTAATCACAGCTCATGGCAGAGGTGGGTCCAGCTTTTGCCAGCCCACAGAACTGCCGGGTGAGCTGTGGGTCCCTGCTGCCACCCTCTCCCGCGCACACTGACACCTATGGTCCTCGAATGTGCCACAGCGGGGCTCAGGGGTATAAACCAGGCTCTTGGGAGCTGACACTGCATCTGCCCCTGTCACCTCCTGGCACTGTGGTGGGGCTCTTTCCCAACGTGCAAGGCACAAGGGTGTCCCCACTGTGGGCGAGCCGATCCCCAGCTCCGCAGTGGGAATGGGGCAGCACAGGGACCCTGTCACCTGCAGAGCAGGAATGCACTGAGCATGGGTGGCACTGGGAGAGGGACAGTACCAGGACCAAACTGTACAGCAGACACCCAGGTAGTAGCACCAAACCGGCACAGCAGAGGGCTGTGCCAATGCCCTGTCCCTGCTGCTGTCCCCATCCCTGTCCCTGCACCGTGCCAGCCCCAGGACAAGCAGGATCAGGAAGTGGAGTCAGTTTACTGATCAGCCTGGCTGAAATGAGAGCAGGCAAGTGGCTTTGGCTCATCAGTTCCTGAACTGGTTTCCCCACCAGACAGACCAACAGACGCTGGGGTTAGTGCACGGGAGACAGCAGGAATGTGCTGCTGGGCTTGGGGCAGGACTAGGCCCTGAAGTGCTGGAGGGGCTGATGCAGGGATAATGGAGCTGTGGTCACCAAAGAGGAGGAGGCCAACACAGACTCTGCTTGGTATTGAGTCCATGGGGAAAGGTTTTCCCTCTCTACTAAACTCCTTGTTGCTCTGCTAAACTCAATCATCAGGGATTAAAACTTCCTTCTCTGCACGTGGAAAGCCTCAGTGGGGATAGGGAAGACACATCACGCTTGTCACACCCTCTGTAGGAAAACAAATAGGGATTAAAATGCTGACAGTGGCCTTTAGGGCACAGCGTGGGTTGTCGTGGGAGCTCTCTCCCTCTTCCAGCCCGTCCTTGGGAAAGTTAATGGATACACAGGTAACAACCCTTGGGATGCACTTGGCAGGCAGCCAGAGCAAGTTTTGGCAAGCAGCAGCTCAGGGTCAGACCTAAGGTCCTCTACCTTCGGCATCCTCCTCTGCAGTGCCCTGGAAGGGTGCCAAAGCAGGTGTGGAGTGCATGGGCATCTCTGATCAGAGGTGGCCTGGGATGGAGCTCCTCTCCTTGGCACTCCTGGAGCCCTGGCAAACCCGTGGCACTGGCGATGCCCTGAGGGAAGTGGTTTGACACCCCTCCCACGCGGTGCGGTGTGTGCAGAGCGCTCCTGCCTCATGCAGAGCGGCCAGGTTAATCCAATGCCTCCTTGCTCCTGCTCCAGCAGAAACTGTGGATGGGTCATCCCCTGCCCTGCAGCACGACTGACCACACTCCTGAGCACTGGGCATCAGCTGAAGACGCTATCCAATTCACCTGGTTTGACCATGGCAGCATGGCAGAGCTGGTCTGGTGGGCACTCTGGCCCCGACTCGCTGCCTGAGCAGTCCCTGCCTCCTCTCCCTTCTCTAATTCTTGCAATTCAGAGTGAGATTTGGCCACTACAGGGAACTTTTTGCACTTTACCAAGTTATTCCGAAGAGCAGGTGGCTGAGGAGAGAGGCAGTCGGGGCTGAGCAGCACAGAAGAAGGGGTTAGTGTGGGACACCACCATGCCCCATTTATGACCATTTACTGCTGCCCTGCATAGCAAAGGCAACAACGTTTCTCTCTTCAGCCGGCTCCAGGCAGGCAGGAACGAGCTGTTCGTGTTTCCGTGCAATAGTCACTTCTGCATGGAGCAGGGCTGCTCCCAAAGGAGCCACCAGACATGCTGCAGGGTGTGAGAGAAATGCTGGCAGCACCCGGGAAGAAATTCCACCTACCTGTTCGGGGCTGCACGAACAGCCAGGGCTTTTCCGCCTTCCTCTCAAGTGCTGGCTGTGCTCCGCCTCAGGGGCACTCGCATACTGCGGAGATGGACCGTAATGGACTGTAATAACACACTAAATACCACGATTTGTCGGTCCGTCACCTTTAAATAACAAATCTCTTTTCCCTTCCAAGCTACAGGAGCACTCAAGCATGGAAATGAAAATACTTCCAAGCTGAGTGGCTGTCACGCAGGGAGGCGGAGGCCGGGAGCCCTCTCCCTGCAGCTCCTGGCAAGGAAGGAGCACCCTGGCCCTGGGGCTGGCGCGGCGCCGGGCAGGACTCGGTGCACCCGCCTGTTCTCCTGGGGGGCAGACGCTGCCCAGGGCCTCCCCAGACTGCAGGATGTGGGCTTTGGTTTGCCGGCAGCTCAGACACCGCCCGGCTTCGCTTTCCCAAGGGGAGCCTCACAAGCGCGGGCAGTTCCCAGGCTGGTGTGGCAGGTGTCAGCACATTGTCCCAGCCAGGGCTGGGGGACCCAGCAGCCCCTCAGCTACTGCGGGGCTCTGCTACCACCGAGCCGCTTGCTTTGGGGTGCAGGGAGAGGGCCATGGGTGCAACACTCACCCCCCACTGGAAGGATGAGCTCTCCACAGAGGGAGAGCCATCAGATCAACACCACATTCTATCAGAACAGCACTTAAAAAAATAATTTTAATGTCTTAATTAAGATACATCATCTGTTTATTCCACAGCAGGATCTCACAGCCTGAGCTAGCACAGGGGTTGGGAATGGGCATGGCACATGGCCCCACTCAGCAGGCAAGCGTGGGAGAAGGGAGCAGTGCCCGTACAGGTGGGGGTAGCTCCAGCTGGCTCATCCCTGACCACACATTCACCAAAATCCAAAGCTCAGGCTGGAGCCAGCCCTGGAGAGGCATAGGCTGCATGTTCCAGGTGTGCACACACTGCACAGCAGTGTCCCTGCACTGGGAATGCCCTGCAGGCACAGCCCCAAACAGACAAATCCATCAGTACATTCTCCAGTTGATGCTCCACAGTAAGAAAAGTCAAACCTTTTGCCTCCATGGATTCCGCCCCCTTTCTTCCAAGTCCCCTTTTTCCCTAGAAACTGCTGCCTCCCTGTTCAAGAGCCTCGTCACTCCAGCAGCAGCAAATCTCAAATTACTCATAATTTTCCCCATGGTGCTTGGAGACAACAGCCAAAAGGAGCTGTATGGAATAAGTGTCCTCTTTGTGTTTTCTCAGTGAGGGAGCAAAGGCTTTCCAAAACACTACATCTATGGAGAGACAATGTGGATCCCAAACTCAAAAGAGAGATGCCTTTCCCAGTCACCAGCAAGTGTCACCAACAAGACAGGCACAAGTTAAAGTGCATTTTATCACCTGGTCAGAGCAGGAGATGGAGACACCTTAAAGCCTAACAGTACTAAAACTGCTGGAAGCAACTAATCCCAGGGACCTAAGGTACTTGTCTGGGCTTTTCACAGGTACTGACTAGTGAGAAGAAATCTATTTAAGAAGTAATCCTGAAAAATGCCATTCCTTTCTCTTGCTTTTTGGGGAAATCTAAATGATGTAAACACCATTAAAAATAAGGACTATGCTGCTTCCAGAGAAACTCTGAGCACAGTTCATGGACTATTTCCTCTTCAAGCCCCATTTACAACACACTTTTAAAGTTTACTGTTGCTTGAGAATTATTTCTGCTTTAATTGCGTAAAACAACCGTTTTGCTCAGTTTGAACCCATGTAAGGAGACACCTGGAAAAGACTATACTTGCTGAAGAGAGTTTGGCTCTGCCAGGTGGGCCCTTTCCAGGGGAGCTTTCAAATAGCTCTTCATCCCAAACTAGCCAATATTCACACACCCTTCTGCAGGAAAGAACAATTTTTCTGGTCTGGCATCCATTGCCAGCAATGGACACAGGGAATTTGGTCAAATTGGTCTGAAAGCAACCTGGGAAGCACAGGAGTAATGGAAGCACTTGTAAACATCACCACAGCACATTACCAGGACATCCTGCATCAGCTCCTTGCAGCGATCTCCTCCAGACAGAGCGGAGCAGAGCTGACTCCACATGGCTTGGGAATTAAATATTCAATCAAGTTCCCGGGCGGCTCGCTGTCCCTGCGGCTCAGAAGGTGCTCTCAAGCAGGCAGTGGCACCCACAGCCCGTGGGACAGACCTCCTGGGTGCGAAACCACTCCATCATGTGGCTGGTGTGGCCCCCGTGCCCGCAGGTCAGGCAGAAGTTGGAGGAGCCCCGCACGGCCACGTGGCAGATGGCGCACTGGAAGGTGAAGCCCTTGCAGACGGCGCACTGGGTGCCGCGCACCTCGCTGCGGCAGTGGCTGCAGTACACGCCGAACTCTGCCGGGGGAAACACAGACAGAGGGACAGTTAGTGCTGGCAGAAACACGGACAGAGCAGTCCTGCATGCAGCCCCTCAAACTGCCTCAAAGATCCTCAAAGCGTGGGAGCAGATGGTGTTTAGAGATCTTGGTTTGTTCTCCACATGAGATGAAAGGAACGGGCACAGCAGGAGCGCTGAGGTGCTGACAGGCCCACCAATTCTGCTGATGCTACAGCTGCCTGCTGGAAATGTGGGTTGGATTTCAAGTTTTGGAGACACTGACTCGTGAAGGCTTCCTACTGGTTTCATCCACCTCTTACCACTAGGAAGTGTCACTAAGCAAGCCAGAACAGCCTCCATTTCTCATCAGAGAGCCCACCTGATGCCTCCTCTATCAGACTGCCAGCCATGGAGGGCAAAGGCAGTGGGTTAAGTCACCTCTTTCCACTCCAATTACTCCCCAGAAGTTGTCTTGGGTGACAAGATGAGACTACTGGTGTTTCTCTGGCATCCTTCACCTGTTTTTCTCCCTCCAGGTAAAGCACATCTGTTCCCACAGGTCTGTGAAGAAGACAGTTTGGCAGCTGTCCTTAAGCTGGGCATCTACACTGCTTAAAGTACTTTGGGAGGAAACTTCTCTTTACCTATTTGCTGGCTAGCTCACCTTGCAATTTTAACGTAAGGACACTTCAGCCCATGATCAGAGAGGAAGACAGGGCATCTCAGAGGGAATAAAGGACATTCATCAGCACAGAGCTGAGCATTGCTGGCATGGCAGAATGTGAATTTTCCAGCTTTCCTGGAAGAGATGTTACACCCTACAACACCTGCAAGCCTCACCTCCACCCAGAACTGTGAAGAAGTCAAACCCATTTACTGGCAGAGCTAACCTCTGTCAGAGGTTAAATGCCACATTTGCAGTGACATTTCAGTAACCAATGGACACTTCATCCATGTAGCAGGATGCTCGGCCTAAGCAGGAGTAAAACAGCTTGGATTTTGCCTCACTTGCAAACTGTTAGTGATGGATTGAGTNGAAGAACGCAGAAACCAGCTTGATCACACTACCCCAAATTAGACCCATCACACAGATAGGCAAGGCAAATGCTTCCTCACCAAGGCTGGCATCAACAGGGATGTGAGAGCCCTGGTAAGGAAGGGAGAGGCAGATGTTTACAGAAGAAAAAACCAAAGAGCTGATAGCATCCTACTCAAAAATAAAGCACGTTCTGTTGAGCAGGCAGGACAACATTTTATCTAAAATCGTGTGACTGACAGTCAATCACTTTATACCATAAAGACCAGTTCCAATTTTAGATGGTGAAAATTTTTACCACACCTCCCTTAGGTGTGTGTGAAGATCCTTACCTTGGGTGGGGACACCCTGCAAGGTCCCTCCTCAAAGCTGAGAGAGATTTGCCCATGGTCATTGCTATGGGTGGACATCAGTGTCTACCTGATAATTATTAAGCTAGCTTTGATATTATTTATTTAATAACCAGTGCACTATATTACTAGTTTTAATTTTCTATACTGTGTGGTAAATAATTCCGATTAAAGCCTTTTTAGTCTAATGATTATCATTATATTCATCAATTTAAATAAACCCTTCATATTTTATTCATATTAAATAATTGGTTTGCCATCATGAATCCTGTGGAACAATTTGTATCAAGGTTCAATTACACCTATATAACAATTCTGAACCCTTGTGACTCCCTTGGGTGGGTCTGTCACGTGAACTTTGTCCATTCTGTCCATGACACATCCTACCCTGCAGATTGCACGTTCCTAACCTCCTGAGGCAGAGCTGTGGCTCTGCCTGGGCAATTGGACCAGACACTCACCAATTCCCTTGTGGGGATCAGGAGGACATGAGACAAACTTCAGAACCTCAGCCCGCTTCTCTCGCAGGCCCCAGCGATACAGGATTTCTCCATAGCACTTCTTAAAGTCATCAAATTGCTGAGTGTTGGCAGGATCCAGCAGCCTAGAGGAACAAACAGGCTTGTAACTGATTGACTCTCAGAGACTCTGGGTGCAATCCTCTTTCCAGCAACGGCTATGCAACCAGCTCACATTGCTGGAAATACAGCAGGGCACTTCCCATGGGTTGCTGAAACATTGCTGAACACAAACTACTCTGGCCTTGACTTGTTCTACACTCCAGGGTGCACACTCCGTGGGTGGACTGTCCTTTGGGGCCCCCACCATGGCCTCTCAGGGATGCATCATGTATAATACCAGCAGTGTTGATCTGCAGGATGAACTCCTACCAGTAATTGTGTGAATGACAAGGTCTAGGGGCTGGTGTGGTACTGCACAGCACCAAGACAGACCTGGCCATGGAGTTCCAGTGACTGAGACACAAATAAGGCATCTCTGAATACCTCTGAGGTATTCAGATAAGCTACCTTTTGTTTTTCTCATGCTGGTCCTTCTCCCGCTCCCGATGATCAGGATACATGATGTTCCCGTAGCGGAACTCATCCGGAGAGGACTCGCACCAGGGAGTGGAGGTCTGCTCCGTGTCTTTGTTTGCTGCAAATACCAAGAGGCTGTGAGTGCATCTCCCCCCTCAAAACTGGGGTCAGAAAGGGACATGAAATACAACAGGTTTGCACCCTGTGTTTCAGTCCTATCTCTGTCCTACCACCCTCTGCATTCCAACAAACACTGCCCCGCCTCCAAGAACTAAGTGCCGCCTCTACTTGCCAAGTGCTTCTACTACACTTTTGGTGACAGGACTTAATGGGGATCACCAGGCAGAGAAATCTGATGTGGAGGAATCCCTTTTGCCTTCTGCTTTAGACAAGAAGTAACCAGGCAATCAATCCCATGGAGTTTGCTCAGGAACATTTTCCTGGGCAGGCCTGGGTTCCTCTTTCCTAGACAGGGAGGACTCTCATCACCAGGACTGCTGTTACGTAAAGGGGCCTCTGCATGCAAGGTAGTGCCCTGAGGGCAGGGAGATGACAGCTAATAACTGCTATAAAGATTATGTGCTCCCCTAACCCCCATGCCACACGTGCCTTGATATCACACTGAAAAGTTACAGCTGTGGTACTAACAGGGCTGATGCTGCCCCAGGCTATGTGTATCACTAGGAATCTGCCAAAAGCTTCAACTCTGACACAAGAGCCCCCCTTTGCCACCTTTGTCACAGTGAAAAACCTCTGTGGATATTCACAGCACCAAGAACCCAGTCTTTCCAACTGCTGTGTTTTTTTCCAGTGAGAGAAGAAAGCCCAGCACTGCTTTTCCCCACGAACCCTGTGGAATCAGCCAGCTGATGACATTTTGAGGCCATTTTCAATACTCCTTGAGTGAAGTATCTACTGAAGCCAGAAGGTGCAGGACTGCAGGAGCCTCGACAGATACTGCAAGGCCTGCTCACTTCCAGCCATGGAGTCACACCCTACTGGCCAAACCCCACAGAGCTGCTCTGGTAGAGCACATCTGCAATCACAGCCAGTACTAACTCCCTCCTTTCCCCACCACAGGAGCCATCTAAAACCTTGGCTAGAAGAGCAGGAGATTCCTTTATTTACTAGCCAGGTCTCATACCTATGCTCCAGCCTCCCGTGCCAATTCCAGGATCTGACATGCTGGAACAGGAGCCAGAGGAAGTAAAGCTGGGCTGTTGAGAGGGAAAGGAGAATAAATCATGTCATCTATGTGAGAAACAGTCAAAGATATCCAAGACAAATGGGAAAGAAATGGCGATCGTACGTATCGGCTGTGGGAGGCCAGGTTGGAGGCACGCTGAGGAAAGGGGACACAAGAGTTGGGGCACCCCTGGAGCCTGGACTGAGCTTCAAACACACTGCAGAGCATGGCCAGGGTCTGTACATCATGGAGCTGTGAGTAATGAGCCAGCCTGGGAAATGAAAAAGACAGCATGAGACCGAGCAGAATTCAGTGGTGGAACAATTGGGACTTCAGGGCAGCTCATTTCAAGCCCGTTGCATACATGGGTTTGGGTGTCATGACTGCCCACAGGAGACATGTGCACTGAGGGACTGGGTTGGCTTTTCTGTCACACCTTTGAGGAGTCAAGTTCTCCTTCTCAAAACGCTCATGCCCTAACTGGTGGGAGAAAGATGGGAGCTCTGGGAATCCAGCAGTACTTGGGCTCTGATGTAATGCTGGAGCCATTTGACTCATTCCCAGCCACAGCATCTTTCTGACAAAGCCCTCTGGGTCCAAGTGTCCTGCACCTGGATCACAAGGCAAAAGGCTGCTGCAGGTTTTCTAGAAGGCCAGCAAGTTTCCAGTTTGCTCTGAAGGCTGAGTGTGACAAAGAACAACCTGTGCTGCCATGCAGCAGGAGAGAGCTCGGCCAAGCAACAGTATGGAAAGCACAACACACAAATCCTGCACTTCCAAATAGTGTGGATTGACAAACAATATCAATTACTAATTATGTGCCCTCCTGAGCAGATTCACCACCTGGAAGACATCTGTAGCTACCACTTGGCTTTGAGGCCAATGGAATAACTTCTCAGTAAAGCTAGATGACAACAGGGAGTCTGAAAGTGAAAAAAAAAGTGCTGCACCAACAGGCCCGTTTAATGAGGAGCAGGAAACCCAAATTTCCAAGTCAGGCATTGTGGGCATGGAAAGCAGAGCTCCACCTGTGTCTGGCCTATTGCTCAATGCTGGCCAAGGATGACCTGAGTGATAGGTGGAAGGTCAATGGCTGCCTCCCGTTGCCAGAAACACATCTGGAGTTTCTCTTCGTGATGCATCACAGGCTTGAGATGGGAAAAAAAAAATCCATGCTGTGGCATTACCCCAAATCTGAAATGATCCCTTACACATAGATAAGTTATGGAGGGCTCTGCTTCAGCAGCCATTCCCCAACCCTTCCCCAGCATTCAGACACGTACAACGACTCCAGTAATTGACGTCCAAATGGATGTTGTGCCCAAGGTATCTCTAAATCTGGGTCAGACTTCGGTCCAAGACAGAGATCAGTGGCTACCATGGCCAGTGACCAAACCTGGCAGACAGGAAGGAAAAGCAGCAAAGCTACAATTAGGATTAACCACACTCCCAGAGCATAGGTGTGCATAAATTCACACACAGACAGACAGATAATCATGGATCTTGTCTGTTCTGTTTGGTTGGTTGTTGTTTTTTTTTTTTCCCTGACAGCAGGGAACAGTTTCGGTCTCTGTGTCACAAACAATGCAGAGAATAACACAAAACCAAAGCTTTCCCAGTCCCACTTGTTTTGTGTTTGGGTTAAATGCAAAAGCAGAACAGTCTATATAGTCTATTAGTGCATTTTATATTCACAAGCCTCAAAAAGGTTTAGATTTGATACAGTTCTTGGGTTCACAGATGTCTGGTGGCAGAAAGTTTACTGGTAAATCATTATTTGCATGAGAAATACTCTTTCATTAGTGGTGTCACTGAGCACTATTCTCCTTATCCAGCCTGACACAGATAGGATACTGCCTTTTCTACTTTAGAAGTTTAACCACTTGACATGAAATTTCTCCTTCACTTATCATCCTCTACTCTGAAAATGGTTCCATCTTGTCAGTCTCTATACCACTGATCTAGAACTGTTTTTTCTGCTGTGCCTTTAAAAAGGGGACGGTTAGAATATTCTGGGGAAAAGGAAAGCTCCTAGTTTAGCATGAAAAAAGAGCAGGAAAGGAAAAAGAACATGGTGCTAAAAAGACAACACAAATCAGAGAACTGACAACATGGACAATAAAGAAAAAACACAAGCTACAAGCACAAACAGCCAGAAAAAAGCAGTCCCAAAGCTGCTCCCTGTGAAACCAGAGAAAGCAACAGAAGAGAAACCAAAACAAGGACTGGGCTGAGTAAGAGTGCACAGAAAGGAAACAGGAAATATGCCACTTCCTACATTGCTACAGAGCACATCAAACCTATAACTTGCAACTCAAGCCTGCATGTCTGCTGTGAGCAGACAGGGACAGGGAAAACCAAGCAAGAAACAAGAGTTATCTCAGAGAAATCTTGCTCAAGTTACTCCACCCAAATTCTGATCCAATGTGGACAAACCAGACTGCAAGAGGAAGAACAGACAAAGGCGAACTAGACATACTTTCTCTCTGCTGGTGTCACCGAACCCGGCAAGAAACAAGACGACAGCTTGAGTCAGCTTCTGCTTAGATCAGGTAAGCCTATGCATGTTGCCTGTCCAGCTCCAGGAAGAGCCCAATGCTGAGGAGATGTGCTCATGTGGCACTGCCAATTCCCACCTCTTTCAGGTGTTTCCACGTCCTCTCAAATGCTCTGCCTGTTGCAATGGACTAATCACAGGGAAAAGCATGGGCCACAATAGCCATTTTTCTCCTATTTTACTGAAGGCAAATAGCCAGCCCCATTTTTGGGGCCCCTGGGCCCAGATTCTCTTGGGAGAGGATGGCTGCAGTTAGTACCCAGTGCCAGCAGAATGCCAAACAACGGGAACAATTACGTAAGTACGAAAAAAATTACGGATCAAAATGCAGACAGCAGCTAGGCAACTCTGTGCACAGTTACTCCATTTGATGACTCAAAAACAGGCTGCATTCCTCACTTTGCCTACAGGAATTCCCTGAAAAATGTATTTCACTCAGTTTGGCAGAGGGCATAAAAGAATCTGTGTCCAGTCCTGGGAAGGAATCTCTTAATGCCCAGACTCAGCAAGGTGGGGAGCACCTTGGCAGCCTTTCCACAGGCCTGGTTCACCACCCCCTGACAGAGCTGCTGAACCCGAGGGGCCGTTGGGTGTCAGTGACAGCACGAGCCATTGGAGGGCAGCCCCATGCTGAGGAGGAGGTCTGACTCCATGGCATACCTGTACGAGGTCCCTCCGCCCCACAGCCAAGGCTGAGGCAGCATTCTTCTGGCAAGTCTCCTGGATGTTATTCACGTTCAGTCTGAAAAGAAAGCAGGTAACTCAGCTCTGATTGGCACATTATCCACAAAGGTCAGGAGGAACGGGGGGAAGGGTGAGCGTGGCTCTGGCTGCAATGAGCAGCCCAGAACCTCCCAATCAACATGAGCCTCTTTGCATGACCAGGATCCCATCTCATCCTTCTCTGTTTTCAGGGATCACTGCAATCCTCCTCCCACTATTCATCTTTGCTAATACACCACACATCGAGTCCAACTCCACACTAGCTAGGATTGATTCTAAGCAACACTGTTTCCATAACCTGTCAGACCAAACTTCTGCAGGATATCATGAAGTCCAGAATCATTCTTGTCCCTAAAAGCTGATGCCATTGGTCCTGCTCCCATTCAGCCCATCAGTCTGCTCTGGCTGACTCAGAGGGAGATGGGGGCACGCTGGGAAGAACCAGGCTGGCTGGGGATAACACACCCACCGTGTGAAGCCTTGACAGGCTGGCAAGGTGGGCTGAGGAAGCCCACGCGTGCTTTTCTGCCTGTCATCAGAAATCTTCCCAACACTTCAACTGCTTGAAATTTTTACAGTACATGGAAAAGAGTCAGGCTGTTTACACAAAATGTCCCAAGAAGAAAGGTCTAACAGGTGTTTTAAAAGAATATTCTTTTTAATAACATAGAAAAGGAGAGAGAGAAGGATTTTTTCCTCTCTTTCCTCAGAAAGGAAACTTCCTTCTTCCCTGAATGTCCACAGACTGGAAATTCCATTAAGGACCAGCCAATATTAGCAAAGCTAATTCAGGAACAGAGGTTTTGTAACCATATGATTTAGAAAGTCTGGAAAAAGGAAGCCCTTTGTTAAAAAAAAAAAAAACAACAAAAAAACAACCCCAAAACCAACAAAAACGCAAAAATGCCCACAGAACTCCAGCCTTTCCAACATCACAGAACGACTTGCAGAACAGACCTGACATGTACAACCAAGACTCCAAGTGGGAACATATCAAATACTTCTCAAATTTAAAAGCTTTATGAGCTATTAATAGTTTTACAGAATGAAAATGTGTATTTACTGAGATTTTTAATCCTATGCATTTAACATGAGAGCCAAAATGAATTTCTAGTGATAATTTCTCTTTTAAGCAGGTGAAAATCTGAACCTGTAACATTTGCAGTGATGATGCTGAAGCACCACTTCAAACTCTGTTGACCACACCTCATCACAAATTTTCTCTCACACTTTTCAGATTTACATGAGACAGGTCAAATCTCACAGGCAGAGGAATATCAAAAAAGCAATGAAGCAAGAACAGAGGAAAAAGGTAAAGAAACATTCATGGATCCATGCTGACTGATGTCAGGATTAAAGCACAGCAATGCCAAAGATGGCTACTTTCATTTGGGAAAGGATGACAACCTGCATGTACTCACATGTAGAGCTCTCCTAGCAGCTTATGGACAGGCAGTAAGCAGGAAATATCTTGGATAATAACTTTCCCAGCAGCTTTGATGGGTCGGTTGTTCGCATCTGTCCCCTCTCGTTTGCTTTTCCACCTCCTTGATTTCTGCAGAACGAATGGCAAAGTGTTACTGGGAAAGAGGACAGTGGGCTGCTTGGGACAGGGAACAAAGCACTAGGGCCAGGAATAATGCAAGCAGCACCCAAACCTGCCTTTCAGAAGGCTCTGTGTTACCCTGGAAAACATCCATGACATGCCCAGGAGAACAAGAATCTCCATCTGTAGGAAGTGAAAAGCAGGTCAGGGCAGCGAGCTCAAGGTCAAACTCACTCAAAAATTATTTTGTGAGTTTCCCTGTGAAAGCCAATAGTAGAATAATTCAGCATTGGGATGCCAATCAAACCTGGGCAAGTTTGGCAGGAGGACAGTTCAATTCTCATTCTCTGGGAACCCTCTGCAGACAGACCACTGCTGACTTCAGCCAGCGGCAGCACAGAGACACGCTGGAGGCGTCTGCTGCCCGCCCTTCACCTCAGGGCAAGCCCACAGTTCCAGACTGTCTCTAGGTCTGCCCTCTCAGGGTGAGAACAGCCCTGCTCAGAGCCAGCACACGGCTCCCACCTCCTGCTTTATCAACAGCTTCAAACAAACAGCTGGCAGATGATAAAGCAGGGCCCAAGTTTTCCTAGCAAGGATCCCTAGCTACCGTGCTCACAGCTACTTACAGCTAGCTCAGGACATAAGAGGGGGGAGAAGAAAGGAGAGGAACCAACAGAAAGGAACAGAAACAAGAAGCCAAGATTCTTGGCAAATACTCCCCGTAACAGATACAGAGGCCATCTTAAAGCCAAGCTGCATGAAGCTACCTTGGCTGTGTGAAACACCACAGAGTATTTGTCTGGTATCCTGACCTCTTCCAGCTCCGTGCTCTAGGAGAGTGAGGAGGAGGGATGAGGATGTGTGGCAGCATGACAGGCAGAAGGCACTGGAGCTCTACTGAAGGAAGCGCTGGCTGCTATGCAGGGCTCCAATGCTTTGCAATGCTGCTCTCCTATGGCGTGTTCCCTCACTGCCACACAGAGCCGACAGACCCACACAGAGTGCCTGCTCATGCTGAGTTAGGGAGGCTCTCCTGGGGCACTCATGCTGGGGCTTCCCACACATCTCATCAAAGCAGAACAGCCCCTCTCTCAAGGGGCCAGCAAGGCAGCCCCGTGCTGCTGGCTCTGCAAGGCAGACACAGCTCACACAGGCTCGCTGGTGCTCCTAAAGAGCAGACTGGGATACAGGAAAGGCAGAACTTGGATCTGCAAGCAGGGTCACCTTTACTGTGGGTGTGAGGCCAGCTCTAGGATGGCTGAGTGCCAAATAGCTTTTGACCATGACCATGCAGTCCTGTGAGAACCTGGGCACGCTTATCAGATACAAAATGTCCTTAAAAAACTACTCATGACCTTAAGAAATGCCACTGCCTGCCTGGCCCAAGCTTAGGCCAGTGTGCTGAGGAGGTCTTGCCATGCTGAGCATACTATTAACACATGCCACAAGAAGCAAAAAGGATGAGCTCCTGAAGCTTCTCTGAACACTGCACAGCTGAGAATCAGAGGCTCCAGCTTGACAGTAAGTGAAGAAGATATTTCAGCCTCCAAGGAGGCAAAGGTGGGTTTTTCCAGGGATGCCCATGTTACACAGCATCACCATTCCCCTGATCTTCCACCACTCCCCTGAGTAAAGAGGAGCAGAATTTGCATGGTGCCAAACATTCAGAGGGGTGAAACACTGGTAGAAACAGGGCTGTCAGCACCCAGTGCTCTGGAAAAGCTGACTGACTAGTTCTCTGCCACATCTCTTCAAATCCTACTTCATCCAAGAGGAATCTGCCTGCAGTACTTATCTGTCCCCTGAAGCTGAAAAGCACTATGCAATGGAAGGTGGCTAGAATGGGGTCAGGTGGGAGACCCACCTCTCTTTAGTCCATCAGTTCCTAATCAAGGCACAGTCTGGATCAGCTCTGCCTCTCTTGAGGTTGGGCAGGCTAATCCTGTTTTGATAACACCTAAAAGTTTAGCTGCCCTTCCCATGCTGAAATTACAACAAGGGCTGTATTACAACAAGGTTCCCAAGTAACAGTGGCACCCGTATCTCATTTCTCTGAGGGCAGCAAATGCTGCTTCCCAGGTGGGGTGAGGAGCTGCTGATGCTACCAAAATCAGTGTATGAGTGAAACTTAGAAATCCCAGCACAACGACACACCAGGAGGAAAGAGCTCAGGCACTGTCCTGGAAGGGCTACCAGGCTTCTCACAGCAAAAGCTGTTACTTGTGCTGTGTCTGAGCAGGTGGTTGAGCCCAGGCTTGAAGACACAGAACCACATTCTGCAGGGCTATCAACAAGAGCTTCTAGAGCCTGGCAGGTAATTTGGAGAGCAACTTGCTATCTCCTGACCATCTGTAAGCCAGCTGCCCCCCAGACTCACAGTGAATGCAGAGCTCCCTCTGCCCAGTCTTTGGGAACAGATTCAACCTGCTCCTGCCCCCTGCAAGAGCAGACTGAAGAAGCCTCCCAACAGGCATTTCAAGGCTAGAAACATGGACAACACATATAATTTTCCACAGGCAATTGGGTTGGTTTCTTTTTTTTTGGAGGAGAATGACAACAAATGAAGATGAGAATGAAAAAGAGCTCTCATGAATGACTTCCACTGCTTGCTTTTAGCATATCACCAGACAAATGGAAACACTAAACGTATCAGAATCTCCTGAACACTTGGACTCAAACCAAAATTGTCCTGTTTTCTTCCTTTTAACTCTGCTTATTTACTGGCAAATAAAGGAAACCCTAATTCTTTACTGATGTAGCTCCAGGAGTGGAGGTAGTTCCATGACCACCA
Source organism: Bombycilla garrulus (assembly GCA_013400315.1). NCBI lineage: Eukaryota > Metazoa > Chordata > Aves > Passeriformes > Bombycillidae > Bombycilla > Bombycilla garrulus. The sequence goes on from VXBU01014127.1 coordinate 270,019, forward strand.
TATCCAGCCCCTAAAGCTGTGACAGGAAAAAAAAAAAAAAAAAAAAAAAAAAAAAAATCAAAGCTACATGTAGAGTCACCATTTAAAAAGTCTGGGTTTTTTGCAATTCAGGTTTATCTCAGCTACAGCAAATAAGAATTAGGAAAAAACCCCACACTCAGAAGTATGGGAACCACCATGGATGGGGTAAAGTTCATCACCATTGACAGCAGAAGTTCTACTTTGACTCCAGTAATTGCTGGTGTTAATTACAGGAGCAGCTCTCCACCACGCGGTATTTGAGTGCTTTTAACAGGGATTACCAGAGACAAAGAAAGCCTTCGCCTGGGTTTCTCTGGCCAAGGTCCACCTCCCACCCGCTCCACCTTTTCTCCCAGGAGGAGCTCTCACTAAGGTGTAATCAAAAGCTGCCACCAAGGCTCAGGGGCATTAGGGTAGAGCAGAAAACACATCTCTTCCTAGGGGCTGGAGCACAGGTCAGGATGGGGAGCAAGGAACGTAACAGCGGGAGCTGAAGCGGAAATCAACATGCACCAAGCTAGCTGCTGGCAGCTGAAGGACAAAGGCACAGGTCTTCTGCACTGCCCACAACATTTCTAGCTCTTTCTGAAGCCTAGAATCCATGCCAAGGAGAACTGCATCTACCCAGCTGCTCCTCAGTTTAACGAGAGGAAGATACGAAGGAAAATAGCTACAGTGATAAGTAAATTAAGACTCATCAGTTCCTCAGAGCACGAGAAGGAAAGAAACCAGAGCATTTATGGCAATCATGGGGTTGGAGGTGACAGCAGGGAACAGCACTGAATAATGACTAAAAAAGCCAGCCTGCACCTGCACTACTATACCCAAGGCTGTAATTTGCTGCAATCTGAGGTGATAACGATGGCAGTAAATGGGTTACATGTAGAAACAGATAGCCCAAGAATAAGCCACCAACTGCTTTGTAGCAACCACCATTATCACTGCATACTCAGCAGCAGGAGTTGCAAAATGCTGCATGCCCGCTTGGAAAGGATGCTGAACACTTGGGTGTGTGTGCCTTTGGATCCTGCTGAGGCAGGCAGTGCTTTAAGTAGGATCCTGAAATGTAAAGCACCTGTTTCACATCAGCATATGCAAAATTTCAGGGTTTGTGGTATAAACCGGCGTTAGTAGGGCAAAGGTAAAGGTTGTGAACAGAAGAGAACAGACTCAATGCCAAGAAATTAAGCTGCAATAAGACATGTACAAAACAGTTAAACCTGCTCAAGTCAGGTTCAAGCTGCTTTTCATATTTATTTCTTCAAAATAAAATGCAAAAATTGCTTCCTCCCTGTAGAATGCTATGCTCCTTTATTCTGAACAACTGCCTACAGATTAACTCCCCCGTGTGGCTCATGCAGCACTGCCTGGATTTTCTCTTCAAAACAATCAACATTTACTATTTCCAGCATCTCCCACAGTATCAGGCACCTGACACAACGGCGCTAAAAAATGCAAGGCCCTTTTGAATCAAGTGCCCCACAGCAGGAGTATTTCTTTATAGCTTCCATCAATCAATAGCTGGCACCTGCCCTGAAGCATGGACACATTAGAAGAGGAAGCTAGAAAGAAAGAGGAATTGTTGCTTCTTGTAAACTTGCTAAGCTCTTGCTTTCCCAAGCACCTTAAGCAATGCTGAGCTCTTCTTCCAGAAGGAAGGCACGTGATTTGCACTAATAACCTCTAATAAACCTCTCCTTGTGTATGCCTGACTCTTCACCTTAGGCACTGCTGCCCCCTTTAGAGAGTCAGTTTAGCCTCTTCCATAGGTAATCCACAAATACAATCAATCCTTCAAGGCTTGGACTAACCCCTGTATCCCTTCTAAATATACATTACAGAAAGTTGTGACTTTATCACATCACTACTTGTTCTTCCTTCCAGGACAGTGGTAAGGGAATTAAACTGTGGCCTTTGTGCTCTGCAATTTACCACACAAGTTAGCAAGTTCATTGCTTTTATTTCTTTCAGTCTGCTCCTGATTCAAGACAGAACTTCATTTCTTGCCTCTGCTGCTCACAAGGCTCTTCGCAAAAAGCCTTGATGGAGTCAAGTAAATTACTTCTGGTTTCTTTCACCTATTATTTGCTAGTACAGTCTTAGAACTGTTGTAATTAAGAAAATTTGATCCTATTATACCAAGTTAAATTAGGTGTTACAGGATTCTATTTTATTCCCTACTGTCTTATGAAGAGATAGCATGAAGGACAGCAGCTGTGAAAAAAAACTTGCTCGTGCAGACATTAAGACAAACAGACTTTAAGAGATCATCTTTCAATTGAAATGGAATTTTCTGAGCTTTGTCTATTCTTGGAGGATGAGTGATGAAATAGCAATTGCCCACATGTACAGCACAGCTTGAGCAATCCTGGTATCATCAAGATGTTCATGAATGATGTTGGAGCCTGAGGGACACCTAGACCTGACTATCAGAAAACAACTGTCAAAGCAGATTCACAGGGCAGGTGCCAGGAGGAGGGAGTACCTGCCAGGGTGGCTGAAGTGCAACCACTCTAAATGAATATAGGGTGGCGCAATTCCAAGGGCTGGGAGAAGATCACAAGTTAAGAAGAAATTGTATTTTTTGATCCAGGAAATAAGACTTTGTGATGGATTGCACTGAGAAGTGGCAGCTCATTTTAATGGGATGACAGATTGTTGTCAGCAACTCAACCAGTTTGCTTCTTCCGCAGCTCTTAAGTGATCTTCCCTCCCTCTCCAGCAAGGCTTTGTCTTTTCAGAAATTAGGTGCTCTAATGCCAATCTCATCAGTTGGTTGATGATGTATAATAATCACCCAGCTCTTCTACAGTGCACTCTGTATCTTAAAGGTTGATCTTTTCTTACACTTTAAGCTACCCCTTGGCATCCTTTCCTGACCACAAGGCCAGGTGAAACAGGCATCCTTGTAGGTCAGTAATTGCACCCTGCAAACTCCTGTCTGCTCCTGCCCACTTACACATGCATCCGCCCTAGTGAAGCCCTAGGCCCTGCGTGGAGTGCAGGTCCCCCAGCTCTGTGCAGGTTACTCAAAGGCAGGCAGGTGGCATTTTATTCTTGGGCCCTTGGGCAGAAGACAGGGTCATATCAAGGACAGTATTAGCACAGCACACAGTACCGGGAAGTCGTTAATTGCTTGTATGGACCAACGCCGCCGGGCAGAGCGAGGAGACATCTGTACGCGAAAACATTATACCCAGGAAAAGGGAAGAGAGACACCAAGAGAATTAAAGACAAAGGTAAATAAACTGAAATGGAAAGTGCCCTGAACCAGCAGAGTAAAAGATACTGTTCCCAATGGTTCCGGTACACAGCGAACAGTTGCAACCACGATCCCCACTTTCATCCTCGCACATTTGTACTACATTACCTATCACACAGCATTGCCTGTGGCTCTGGCAGAGCAAGGGCTGCTGTGCCTGTGCCCAACACAGCCTCTATGGAAGACTTTGGCAAACACAAATCTGAATAAAGTCTTCCACATGGAGTTGTATTACTGCAAGAAGCACTGAACTGCTTTGTGTAACCGTGTTCATAATATGAATTGAGCAGAGGACAACATCCAAGTGCCCCACATACCTAAACTCCAGAGTTTTCCTCCTTTTGCCTGAAGAGGAAGGCAGCTAAGTATAAACTGCATCATTTTTAAAGCAAGCTGTCCAGTGCCATGGCACAGATATCTGCAAGAAGCTAAACAGACACTCCTCCTTAGTCAGATTCCCATTAACATCCAGCATCCTCCAGAACTTCATTCACTGGAACCTGCTGTAACTGTTCACTTTCATTTTAAACGATAAAAAACATATGTCAGGATATTAGAAGGGATGTAGAGACACTGCTACTTGGCAGGGCCATGTGGGTATTGTCATAATGGGTTGAGAAACTCACTCAGATTGAGTGAGCAATCAAATTCACTGATTGAGTCTGCTGAATAACTCCGAAGTAGGCTTTCACTAGGAACTTGAAGATATTTCAGTAGATACTCAACACAGTATTACAGCAACAACAAATGGAATCTTTCAAAGCATATGACTGCACACTCACTTGAAAAAAAGTTGTGTACAGATCTGTAAGAGTCAACACAATAAAAAGGGATATTTGGGTCGGGTACAACATATTTTGCATTTGTTTTCAATTGATGATAGACAGTCAGGACCATCAACCATGCCTTCAGCCTCTACATCCCCTCACATCTCCTGCTGGGAGAGCCCTACAGCCGGGAAGCAAAGGCTGGCTGCAGGGCCCCATGGAAAGAGAGAAGGCTGCAGCCATGTGCTACAGGTTCCTCCAGCAGGCCTCAGAGAAGGAGAAAAGGGTTAGTTAAAGGAAATTCAGTATAGTAGAAAAGCAGCAAAATGAAGCTCAGTTCCCCCAACAGTTCCCTGATGGGAAGCATAAGGACACCACTGTCACCATCCCCAGGCACAGCAAGGCTGAGCTGTCCCAGCTCCCCACTGGCACAATCCTCTAACTACAGGGGAAAAAAAACTCCATGGCACCTTCTTTAAGAGACACTCAGGTTCAAAACAGGGATGGCATTGCCACGATACAGATAAAGCTCCTCCTTTCTGCTGACGACTGCTCTTCAGTGGGGTTTTTTTGAGGAGTGAAAAAGAGGGAGGAAAAAAGGAGGAGTGTGCATGTGTGAATAAAAAGTGAGAAAGATATATATATGTATATCTATGTGCATGTGTGTATATATATATATAAATGTATATATATTTAAATGAGCACAGAAAGGTTCAGTGCCAGATTTAGTTTCATTTTGGCTTACTAAGGAGCTCTCTGCTGGAACCAGCAGCTCCCCTGCCTTTATGGGAACATGTCATCTTTGCTGTGTAGCAATGGGCAAATTCCATTTGTTTACTAATGGTAGTGGATGCCAGTGGTTACTGCACTGGATTTAAATACTTGTTATGGCTGATAAATTCAGTTTTGGGGATGAAGTTGTCCGACATCACAGTCTGATCCACAAAATTTCAACTTTTTTTAATGCAAACAAAATCCAAGCATCAGAGCAAAGTATTAACTAAATTCAAAGTCTGGGCTTTTTAAAACTGTCACAATGAAATAACAAAAGCATGTAGCATTGATCTAATAGAGGACATGAAATCAGCTCCTGAAGAATAGGAAAACCTCTGCTGAAGGGAGATACAGGGTTTTCTTGTGGTTTTTTTGTTTTGTTTTTTTTTTAATACTATTTCATCTGCAAGAACATTTGAACCAGCTCCCTGCTAGGGTTCTTACATTTATTCCAGCATGCAAGGATATTGCTCGGCAGGAGAAGAGGAACACAGGAATTTTCCTTGGCTTTCAGCAGACATGGCTGCACGCGTGCTTTGTTCTCTTGAATTCTTTTACCCTGTGACAAAAATCTTGTTGCCATCAATACAAGGGCTGGGGAGACAGGTCACATGAAATTGCACCAAGCTGGTTCCACATGTTATTTTTAGCCTTGTCTGTCATCTTAGAGAGGCTGCGTGTCAGAGACAAGCCTGCTGCAGAGGACAGAGGTAGCTCTTTAAATAAACTCTCCTACAAAGATTAGGACAGGCTGTAATTCTTGTACCAGGGAGCACCATTTTCTCTTTTCATAAAAAAAAAAAAAGAAGTTTGTGTGGGGGACAAAAACCATGGATGGGGATTCAGAGTCTTCTGGAATGGAAGCAGAACTTGCATTGGGGACAGGGGCTCTCCCCACAGCTGGGAAGTGTAATGATATAATGTAAGCAGGACACAGTGGCAAAGACAGGGTTGACTGTCATGCCCAGCTCCACCAGAAAAACAAGATTTCTCTCAGTGCCCAGGAAGAATGGGTGTTCAAGGCTTTGACCTCTTCTGCTTCTGGGGCACAAGTTCCTGAATTCTTCTGCCAGCAGAGTGCAGACAGCTTTTGGCTTTCCCTGGGTTACTTGGAAGCTCGTCACTGCTGCAACAGATTCATGTCCTCTGCATGGACAATGAACAAACTACTCAAATGCCCCAAATTCTGTGGCTCCCAGCGGAAGCTTACTGCATTTTTGCAAGACACTTCAACCCCTGCTGAAGGCACAGTTTGTTTCTAACAATCTGGTCAGCCTACTGCACCCACAGCATCTGCTCCAGGCACATCAGGCCCTCACAGCTCCTTTACAAATGTGGCCACCCCACAATTACAACAGGTCTTCCTTACCCACCATATCCCAGAAGGAAACAATCCCACTCTTCTCTAAAGAGCACACAGGAACAACAGCAAAACCAGCACCTAAACCAGAACTGTGTGGATTGGAAGACCTTCAGAGAATCATGTAGAAATTATTTTTGTTTAAAAAAAAACCACAAACAAACTAACAAAAAATTTCAAAGGGGCACATATCCCTGAAAGAGACACCTGAAATAGAAATAACCAACCACATCCCATAGTCCAGGAGAGGTTGGCAGTAAGCTGCAGAGAGTCACAACCCTTTGCAGTTATACATATCAGGGAGTACCCAGAACAGCAAGAGCTGCCTACATGTACTTATCTAAGACCACAACTTCTTAAAGGGTGAGATTTTAACCGTACATAATGCAAAGGGAGGCAGTGTAATGCACTGAAGGGAACTGTGATGGTCAGCCTAGAGAAACATCAAAATAAGCAGGTCAAATGCTAGAGAGGATCAGTAAAGAAGTTATTAACAGGAGATAAATCCATTTGACAGAGCAGCCTGTAAAAAGATGTTTTTTTGAAAGGAATATAAAGCTTCTGCTACTAGCAATGCTAAATGAAAGGAAAACAGATCATGAACGCTGAAGTGTTAGGAGCAGTGTTTTGGTCTGGTACTTACCCTTTCTTTGTAGTAGAAGGAGCTAATGGAGACCTGCTCCTTCTCACTGCGTGTTGGGCTCCCACTGTACAGACGCAGGTTGCCCGGAGTCTCCGTGCGGATCTTCATTGGAGTAATGAGGCCACTGTGGTACGCTGATAAAGCTGACAGGGACCTGGAAAAAAGGGAATACGCTTGCAGGGGTTTTTCCCACCAAAATGTCCTGCAGGCTCACACTGACATCCCCATTAACCCCAGCTGCCAGCAATGGTGCCACTGTCCTGAATGAAGTCTTTGCTGAGGCCCTGTGGTGTAAGGGCCCAGGCTCTCTGCACTGAGGGCAGAGCTAACACCAGAGGGGACTAGCTCCAATGTAGGACCTGGTGTTTTCCTGCTTTCCTGCACATGACAGCAGCACACCTCAAATGCCACACAGGGCACTCACCTGGGTGTGGGCTCCATCGGGGACACGGCGCGGTGCATGGTCATGGGTCTCGTGAAATACACCAGGTACCCTGAAGAGACAGGACATGGCATAAAGATCATGCAACAAGGAGTAGATTGCTCAGGGGTGGTTCAACTTGAATGACCAGATTTCCCTGTGTATTGGAGGCAAGGGGCTGGGTTCTTATCCACTATCCTTAGTGATTATAAACTAAAAAACAGACAACCACATTTTCTCAACCCAAATTGACTCCCTGCGAACCCATTACAAAGCTTGGGGTTTTTGAGATGTTTCTCTCAAAAACACAATTTCAAGTGGTTTATGGCTGTTAGAGAAAGACAGAGAAAGAAGATGAGCAAATGTATGTTCATGTTTTAATCTCCACCAGAACTTGCCAAGTGCTGTTACTCCAGAAGTAAGCGAGGTGATGTTCGGCAATGCAGAAAAACCACTGCAGCTTGTACAACTCTCTTCTTCAACAGGAGAGCCCGAGACATCTGAAGCCAACTCCAAAACATTCTCTCACAAGCTTTACCCCATTTGTTAGCCTCTCAAGTGTCTTCAACCACCTACTCTTGCAAGAATTTCAGGACTTAGTAGGTTTCACTGAGCCTATTCAATGCAATATTGTTCTGTTTTACTTTTGCTGGGGAATTCAGTGAGGCCTGTATGGAAAGCAGCTTTCAAAACATGCTCACACTGGGATACAGACAGGTCCAGAGAAGACATGTGTGCATCTGAAACAGCTCAGTGAAACTTAACAGCTCTTACTCAGATCTTAACCTGGTTTTTAATGATCTTTACCCTCTATGTGTTCTCCTGGAAACTTGGATGTGATTGTACCCTGTGGTTGCCAGGCTCTGACATAGCCTGAGAAATCACAGTAGCCCATCTCCCATTTAGGAGAAGTTTCTTAATGACCTTGGGAAAGCTATTTTGGACAAGTGAAAGAGTGTAAAATGAGCAAAGAGTGGTTAGTAATGTGAATATGGTTTCAGCAGGGTTAAGTTCAACCCCAAATCACAGGAATTTTGTAAAGACTGAGTGCCAGAATACACCCAGTAATGTCATGCTGGTCGGAGAGAACTAGGCAAGGAAAACAGCTTTTCTCAGTTCTATAAAAAGAGATCTATCAATGCCTCTGGCATGCCACAAGCCAAAGGTTCTCTTCAGCTAGCCCTGCATTTCCAAATCCTAAAGCCCCGCACACAACCCCAACTGCAAACAGTTGCTAACTAGCCTCATCTCTAAATTTATCACAATATCACTACTTTCACCCCATTCCTTACTCCTTGCATGGCAGTGACCAAAGCCTTATCTTGTTCTGAGGCAAGCGTTCCCCAAGACATCTAAAAGGACCATTCCCCAGGTACCTGTTTGAATGAATGCATCAGTGACAGGGCTGACCTGCACCACAGAACCTGGCTCCAGAGGTCCGTGGGAATGGGATGTTAGAGTCCTGGTAGGAGCCGTAGGCGTTGGAGACCCGGGCGAACGTGGGCAAGGGGGGCGTTACGGAGTTGGACAAAGCGTAGGGATTGCTGGACGTGCTGTCCTCTTGGTTCTGAAACAGAAGTTACCCAAGGTCACACTCTGCTGCCACTGGAGAGAAATCCAGCCAGAGCATTGAACATGGCAGTGCCAAGCAGCCTCACAGGAGGTGCTCATCCTTTGAGCCAGAACAGACCGAGCTCAGAGCAGTTACTGCTTCAACTGCAAAGGCAGTTGCAGGCACATTTGCCTTTGAGGAAAAAGCTTCTCTGACAGCTTGTCCAGAAACTTCTTTCCACCATAACCATGTTGAAATGCAGAGCTTAACTTGGGGAGAAACAGGAGGAAACTACACAGAAAATCTGACCTTCAAACTCTGGATATGACTCTCAAGACAGCAAGTTGAGCTGCACATGATACCTCAGTGATGCACAAAATCTCCCTGAATGAGAATACCACACAACTGTGGGGTGTCAAATGCAGGTTGGGAGTCTTCAAGTGACAAAGGCAGGTGGTGTGAATTAATGGGGACCTCAGGACTATCCACAGGAATTTTGGCAGAAATCAGCATTTATTTGGATAAAGAATACTACAACTTCAGTCTAAAGGAATTCTTTTAAAGCAGTGGTGCCCCAAGTCATCAGATTTCCATACAGCAGAGAAAGTTCCCATTCTTACAATATTACTGCTGAAACCAAGCAGAATTAATCCTTCACATGTAAAAAAACCTCAGCCCTTTATTTGTGATGAATAAACAAAACCTCCCAGAAAAGAAACCTGAGGAGACTCTCCAATCTTTTCCTGAATGCTAAAAACACCCACTCCAGTACACTTCACCCACACAAAGACCTAATACCTGACACTGAGATGCTGAGTAGGTATCACAGATCTCTCAGCTAAGAGCAGAGTGTGACTTGGATTTATCTGCAGTATCAGCCCTACAAAACCTCAGCACAAGGCTGCAGGAATAAAAACAGATTTTCACAGTTTGGGTTTTTTTTCAGAGAAGCAAACAAAAACCCTAGAATAGGATTAGCAGGATCTTTGACTAAAACTGAGGAGGTAAAGACATCTGCCACTGCCTTTCAGACAAGAATGAATCCATCAACAACCTGAGGCCTCTTGTTATCTTCTCTCACATATGATAACCATGCCCTAGCAGTCAGTGAAACACATTCTGAGCTGGGAAGCTACCATGCACCACTAAGATTTCCCAATCTCCAGTCACTCCTGGTAAACTGGATATCAGAGTTCTGCAAAGCAGAAAACCTTCAGGGTCTCATTTGTGGAAAACAAACCACATCTAATCATCCACCCAGCTCCCTTCAACATTAACCAGAAGTGCTCAAACAAATGTAATGGCCAGTCACAGGAGTCTATCTACACATCTAATGAGGCCAGACTCTCATTGCAGAGTCAGAAGTGTGGGACATGGGAAAAGACAACAAACTAGGGCAGAGAGCCCACGCAGTTCTCCTTACCACGACAGACTCCAGCCAGGAGACCAGCTGACGCAGGCAAGGCTCCAGGCAGCTCTGGTTCCGCTTCACTTTCTGCAGGGAAGTGTCTTTCAGTATCTGGAATACACACAAGACAACTTTATTCATGGTTACCTCCACACTTTACCCACACCCTTCTCGTCGGCAGAGCAGTTCAGATGCCAGGACCTGAACAGGTCACAGACATCCCCTGATGTTCACTGGAGACGCTGGTGTGCTGTCTGCTCTGTGTGCTTAGATCAGAGCACTGAGGTTCACCTAGCAGCACACTGAGCCAGGATTTAGGCTTCAATATTACTGCAGCCCATATATTTCATACCAGTTTGTGGCAAACTGGATCAGGTTTTTTTCAGGAAGAAACCCAAACTGAACCATCACTATGTTGCTGGGGAAAGGATTCCATTAGCAATAGGATTTGCTACACCAGATGATCAAACACCTGGTCTGAATTAGCAGGGCTTGTGTAAAAAAAAAAAAACAAAAAACCCCTTATTTTTAAAACAGCTTGTGTAGTAGAGCAGGAAGCAATATCCCAGCTCAAAAATAGTATTCTGCAGCTGGATGCTTAGCTGGTCATTTTGTCTATTATTGGGTTGAGGGCAACTGCATGAGGAGAGGGATGTTGGAGATCCTCAGGCATACACATCACACTGGAACACAGCAGCAGTGAAGAAGCAGTGGAAAAAGGCAGATACTGGGCTGCAGCACCAACAAAAAACTCGTCCTGTGGGCTTCACAATTTATCAGTTCAACATGACCTGTGGTACGTCTTCAGCAAGGTGAGATGTTTGCTTATGTCTCGAAAATCCACCAAGTATCCATCATTTGTACATTTATAAAGACACACCATTTTGCTCACACACCTTCAGCAGCTTTGCCTTCATGGAAGCTGTGATGGAGGTTGGGTTGATGAACTGGAAGGACGGTGCAGCATTATTGGGATACTGGACAGGGAACATCACCAGCATCCTGACTCTGTGGTTGCCGCAGTGCACCGACACCGTACAGCTGCGACTCACCGCATCCATCTGTGAGGAAAAGCAATTGCTCTCTAGTTACATCTCCCAGGACTTTTACACTTACAGTGGCTTAAATTCATGCTGAGGGACTGGCTCCTCTGCACATAAGATGAAGTCATGCTGTTCCCAAGGGCAAGGAACACAGTGACAGCAAAAAGCCCCAGGCAGATGGGGACAGGCTCGGCTCGCATCAGCAGACTAACATTCCAGCAGCCCAGGTAGCACCAAGAAAGGGGCTCTGCTCCCAGCAGCCACTGCACCCCAGCCCACTTCACCTGGCCATGGAGAGCTCCAGGCCCAGTGCAGCAGGAACAGGCACCTGCTAAGATACTGCACCACTGTCTCAGAAAACTACATCAGGATCATGCCATGAGCTGTGAAACCACAGGCATGGGGAAAGGAGACAGGCAGCTGCCTCGAGCCTCCCAGCCCAGTTCAGTGCTGTGCCTCCAGCAGCTTCCACACAGAGTCTGCAGTGCAAGGGAGAGGGCAAAAGTGAGGGACAGAGCTCAGGACAGGGAGAGCTCAGCAGATGGGATTCAGAACTAGCTGAAATGAGATCAACTGCATGGAACAAGTCACCTTCCACTCTGCAGTCAGGGCAGAAAAGAAAACATCATCCAGCCTTCTCAAGATCAGCCAGTGTACTTACTGTGCTGAAGCATTTCTCTCACACCCATGTCTGGGATTATCCTCTTTCTTACTACCCCTGGTCAAGAGGATCTTGACAGCTCAAAATAAAACTTGTTTACAGACAGCAGTCACTGCAGCAAATAAGGTTCCCCTCTAAAGGCTCCAGTAAGCCAGCCTGCCCACATCCCCTCCTAACAAGCCAGCAAAAGGAAACTCTGTACCTCCACATTGACATTTCGGATCTGCACATTGATCAGTGAAAACTCCTGCTGCAGTGTTTGAGGCAGCCCCAGTTGGTCTGTTTTCTTTCCCACCAGGGGGTCATTCAGGAAATCTTCTTTTAAGGCTGACAGGAAAGATGTAAAACAAGTTGAGACAAGCTATAACAGGCAGTTTTTCACAGGATGTCAGGAGGCAGCCAAGACAGCAGGTTTTCCTCTGCTCTTCTTGACACATGGAGGTATGAGTTTTACCTGGCAAAGACCTGTGAGCTGGAGGGTCTCAGCTGTTGTTTGGAGGCAAGTTTCTGACACTTCTCTTCAAAAAAACCAAAGCTGTGTGCACACAGGGTTCCCAGGAAGAACTCTGTACAGTCCTAAATGGTCTTTCTCTTCTCATGTGAGACCCCTTTTCTCCCTACACAGTACTGCCAGAGTCATGATCAGCTGAACTGGAGCACCTCAGTTCAGCAGGAAAGGATTGCAGCCCTAGCAGTCTCCAGGAGGAGCTCTGGTCTTTGGGACTAACACCCCACCACTCCCAACCTTCAGGGAAAGCTTCCAAAGCCTGACAATGCTTTGGGAGAGAGGAGGGAATATTTCTGGTCCTAATAGAAGCTTAATTCACTTGCAGCAGCCATTTGCATTTAATGTTGCAAAGCTTTAACAGTGCTTTAAAGCCTTTAAAGTGCTTTAACACTAGTGCTTTAACAGCCTTTAAAGACTCATCAAAATACTGGGTCTAACTCTCCAGTTCCAGCAGTTTTTAGGAGGACAATAACCCCTGAAGGCCAGAAAACATTTAAACAACCAGGCAAATGCTGCAGGACACAATTACAGTTAAGATAACAAACTTCACTGAGTTTCAGAAGAATTGGTCTCTGCTTGTGGTTGTGCCTGGCTTCTGCCTCGTTTCTTGCTGTGTGCCTCTATAAGGGTGCTTTGCAGTGGCACCACTTCTTAAGAGGGCCAAATATATTTTTTGATGATGGTTCCAAGGACAGAAGGGAAGTCCTCATTTCTCAGCTGTCATTCTCACACTTGCAATATCACATTACATAGACTATTCCCAGCAAAAACAAGCAAATGAAAAGAAATGCAAGAAGTTGACTTTTTACAGGCATTCGCCTAGAAGTTACTGACTTTGCTGCAGGGACAAATATCTGCTATTACCAGTACCCAATGGATTGCTGGATTTGGAGAGGTAGGATGCTTAGCCAATCATTCTTGTTTTCAATTCTATTACAGTGCTCAGATATATTCCAGAAAAGGGAGCCGAAAAGGAGATTAAAGGAAGATCAGTGGCTCTCAGGGAAGATAATTATTTCTAGCTCAAGACACCACATAGCTTACTGAAAAGCCATCTCTGAGGTTCCCAGTATGGGCAGTACCCTCCCTCCCTTTGTCTTCTCCTCCCATTGCCTTCCAATTAGCATTTAATCCTCCAAAGCCAGGCATTTGTACAGATTCCTAAAGCTCCTCTATAAGCAGCAGTGAGAGCTGCGCAGCAAAGGCACAGCTGGGGCTCTCTCATTCACCTGCAGAGCGCTGATCTCTTCAAAAGATCCCCCAAAGTGCTTTACTAATATAACATAGAGGCTTTGTCTGCAGCTGAAATGCAGCCACCTCCATCAACATCAACAGTTCACAATAGCTTTTTGGCTAGAAAGAACTGAAATTCCTACCTAGGGATTTGCTTGTGCATTAATCCTGCAGTTGTGTTATTTGCAGTAAAATCTACCCTGCTACAGAAAAGCCATATTCATTCCCTTTGGCCACGAGGAAAACTGTAACAGTCTGAACCAAAGAAGAAACCACATGCAAACCCCACACAAAAACCACACAGGATGTTTGGACGTGCCCCATCAGGGACAGTGGAAGAGTTAACGCTCTCCTGTGGAGAAAAGAGAGGCCAGGCAGCCAGAATGAGAATGCTCCCAGCTGGAACAAGAGAGGTCGTGCTGCCCCAAAAGTATTGCTCATGGGGAGCACAGGTATCTGGGGCTTCTTCTATCACCTTATAAAACGCCGACATAGACAGAAGTTCTGATGGCTTTCAGAAACTTGTTCTGTTACCCACACAGGACAGGAGGCAGAGAGGAACTTCACCGGCAATTGCTGAGCAGGAAACTTCCAGTTAGGAAGAGATGCTTTCACTAAGGGACCTCACAACTGCTCCTTTTCTCAAAGGAAAGACAGACCATTTTTTCCCCTCTCTGCAGTTTATCGGCAAGCCAAAGGGAGAATCAAATTGCTTCCCCATACACCCAGCACATGGGGATCCATTGTAGCACAGCTACAACACTGAAAGAAGCTATTAATTTAAATCCAAACTGACATAAAGCCATTGGTGCACCCAATTCTTCCTCAGTGCAGCTGTAGAAATCCCTTTAGATACCTTTCTTCCATGCACATCACCATGTGATGCTACAACCTCTTCTCCTTGTACTTACATTGTTCAAACACTAACCCTGAATGTCTAACCTGGCCAGAGCCTTAACTCACAAATCCTCCTTCAAGTTCCTTCCTTGATTGCCTTCTTTTCTGTAGGGACAAACAAATACCTTCTGTCAAAGTGTCTCCCATCCACCCCTGGGTAGCTCAGAAACCAGAGATACTATTCCTTCCTCTCTGCTCTGCCAGCCTTCAGCCACCTCTCATCAACACATGACCAAAAATTCATGACCTGTCTCAGTATCTACTTCTGGTGAAGACATCAGCCAACACCTCCTTGTTAGTTCAGTTCACACAGTGACCCCAGCAGAAGTGTTTAGGTATAAGGTGTGATATAAGCAGCTTGTGTCAGAGTGCCTTACTCACACACTCCCTCTTCTGTGGGCTCATCTCTTTCCTTAAACTAATCCATCTTCTTAAAAGGCAGAACTTGCTTTCTGACTGCCTTACTTTTGGAAACAAGCCACAACTACAACATAAAGAGCGCTAAATTAAATGAAAATCGTGACAAGAAGAGCTTCATTTTACAGCTAGAATCATTGTGTTAGAAGAGAAAAAACTTGGGAGGACCATCCTGAAGTACCCCTAGTGTTTTTCCTCCTCCCTGATGAGGAATCCATTGACCTTTGAAATGGTGGCAGGTGGTGCTTTGCCTGTGTTTTCTTATGCCAAGATGTATCTTCTTCCCAACACAAAGCTATTGGTGTCTGAGGCTCCACCAAGCCATCACTTCTCTCACCTTCCTCATCCCCATGTCCAGAGTTATGCTGGGGCTCCGTGTCCTGGGGGTGAAGGGTCTTGTCTGGCTCTGGCAGATGAGAAATCCCATCGATGAGGTCCTCAACTCCATCCAGGATATCATTAGCACAGAGCTGAAAAGAACAAATACACCCACATGCTGCACAATAGAATCCAAGTTGTGGGAAGAGCCACCACTAAACAACTCACTTCTCCAGACAGATGGATTTGCAAGGTAGGTCTATCCACACAACAGTCATGACTAAGACTGCATTGTTCCTGTGACAAAGACAGGGGATCTTTCACTTTCCAGCACCCTCAACTCTGTCACATCAGACAGCCTGGCCAATCTCTTGCTCACTTAAAAAGCCACTTAATAGACAGGGCCAATCTAAGAAACAGAGGTTTACCTTTAGTCAAAACTAAAACTGATATTACTTTAATTCCTTGAATTAATTTGTTAAAGATGGTTTGATTTTTTAGATCAATTTTAATAGTAGCACACTTTCTGCATTTGATATTCACACTCCAGTAGGATCTAGAGGCCCAGGTACATGGGACCCTACTGTTCAGGGTCCTTATCAAAATGAGACTATAAAACCCTGGATTTTAAGTTCAGCACAAGAAAACTGGGAAGATGAAGGGAAGAGAAAGGATAACAGTATGATGAAGCAAATTACAGTACTGGTCACCAGCAACATGCCATCATGTGTGTAGTTTGATCCAGACAAAGACAAGGACAAAAGAGCGGGAATCAGTAGAGGAAAAATAAAGGCTCTGACATGAATGAACAATTGATTTAAAGACAGGAAGGAAATCAAATGTTCACAAATATATCAGGTAGGAGTAAAGGGTCATTTTTCACAGAGAAAGTTTGTTACAGACCTGCAGGACTCCTGCAGGATCTGTGCTGGGACACATGCTTCTCAATATATTCATTAAAAACCTGGAATAGGAGGTGAATAGTGACATGACCAGGTTTGCTGATGCCACCAAGTTTTTCAGGGCAGTAACAAGTGTGGCTGACGGCAAGCAATCACAGAAGGACCTTACAGGAGTAACTGTACTAAAATGAAAGATGAACTTTGGCTCAGATAAATATAAAGCAACATACATTGGGAAAAATGGTAAGTTCAAGCTCAGGGAACAAGATGTAGAAGCCAGACTAAGCTGATGATTTCATGGAATTATGCCAAACAATTTACAAACTAAACTGAGTACTGAGAATTCTTTGGAAAGAACAAAGCTCAGATCCCCATCCCCAAAGGTATATACCAGAATTGAAAAAGTTTAATGAAAGGCAAAAGGACAACCAAAGTTCTAGTACAAAGGATGAATTAAATCAAGACCTTTTGACTTGAAAAAGGAGGCAGCTGAGAAGGCTATGATGGAGGCCTACAGAATCATCAGTAGCACAGAGAATACAGCTCATTTCATCTTCAATTGAATGAAATTAAGTGGCAAAATAAACAAATGAGCTGGTTTTCCACACAACATGCAGGAAATCCATAAAACTCCCTGTTGTTATGATGTTTAAGGTGACAAAAATGTACACAGGTCCAAGAAAAAACAGAACAAGTCTACGGAAGTGACACTCATCGAGCCCTATCAAATACAAAGATGCCAGACTCAGTGAGCCTCTAAGCTGCAAATGGCAGGAGGCTGACATGGCATTTGAGAGAAACATTACTCCATGCCTGCCTCCTTCTTAACCCTGCCCAGGACTCAGCTGAAGATGTGACAGGGCCATGTGGCCCACTGTGGCCATATGAACCTCTGGTATGAGCCAGCACAGCTGTTCTAGTAATAGCATCAGAATCTGTAACTGCTGCAGACCCACACACTCACACCACCCACCCCAGGCAAGAAACACAAGGGGAGGAGGGCACAATCCCTACATTTACCTGACACCTAAACTGCCAAGAAATACACAGTCTTGTAGCTGTGGACATGGCATTTTAGAGACAACACAGGCAGAACTGCCCTCCACCTTCTCCAAACAAACTTCTGCACTTAACGTTAGACAACACAGCAGCCTTGCACAGCCACAGAAAGTTTTGAGAGACAGGCTGAAAACAGAAGACCCATCACAGGTCTCCTTGGAGATGTTTTTGGGCTGGAGCTGAAGAGGAAAGTGAAGCAACAGCTGGCTTCTCTGTCTGCAGCTCTATGATATCAGAGAAGTGACTGGCAGTGCAAGGAAGGGGAGGTGAATCCAGCCTGTAAGAAAACTGTCTGTGGTTCAAGAGCCAGAGGTCCACGTACCCTCTGCAACTGAGAGTCAATCCTCCACATGCGCAGGGTCTGATCTCGAGACCACGTAACCAGCTGGTAATCCTTGGAGCCTGAAGAGGACAGAAACAATTAGAGACTCCAATGGAAAACAGACACTGTCACAGCCCTGTGTTTAGTGTAAACAGATTCAAACAAGCCAGCAGGCACATTCAATGGATAAGGCACTAAACTGAAAGGCAGAGCAAGTCCTTTTCTGCTTCAAACTGACCCAGGTACATCAGCCTTTGTGCCTCCCCACACCACAGTTACCACACCTCTAAACAGGCTGTGATTTACAAGCCAAAAGCACAAAGTGCAACGAATGTGAAACAAACAGGAATAAACAAGACCCACAACAATATTTATTTAAATAGAAGAAATAGTATAGTAAAAATAGATGTTTCTCAACTATAAAGTGAAAATATCTTTTAGTTCCTCAAATCTACTTCAAGAGGTAGATGTTTTAAAACATTTCTAAGCAATGAGAAGGTGGTTCTGCCCTTCCTCTTCTTGCTTCTGAAAGAGCTGGATGATGCCAAGTTCAGGTTGTAAGGAAATAGATCTAACCACATACTATCTATCAACAGGCAGAGGTACATAGACCTATTTATGTCCACATTTAGGTCTTGTGATACAGTTTTAAGTTTCCCTTGTCAAACAGCTGCTATGCTTAAGAATTTGCTGCTGCACAGCTGCTTCCTACACCCCTCTGCTGAGGCATGGGGGCTCTCTAAATACAGCACAACAGACTCTGGAAGGAAATTTGTGCTATCTTGGCTGTCTCCACACTGAAGCAGACTTGGAATGTTTGTGTGATTGATTTATGTTGCTTGAGACAAGCAAGATGTCCAGCCCTGGGTATGTATCTATTAACACAGCTAAGACAACCAACCTTAGCTCAAGCCTGCTTCATTTAATGTTCATTCACAAACTGTCTTAGACCGTGCCTCCAGATCCTAACACAGCTCTCCATTGCTCTCCTCTTTTAAAAAGAGGAAAATCAAGGTATGGAGAAGGAGGTGACTTCACTGAACGGCCCCAGCAGCTGGTGGCAGAGGGCTGGACCAGCACTTTTACACAGCACTGCAAAGCTGTGGCACAAGTGACACCAAAGCCAGACATGCACATTCTGTCAGTGGCAGCTGAGGTGCTGGAAACAAAGCTGTGCTCTGTGTGGTTATGCAACCTCTGGTATGGGATCTCCTATTCTTAGCTGCTTACAATAGAAAATTTAGTCAGGACTGAGCTCTAATAGCAGACTCTCTATCCCACATTATTCTTCCGTTGCCTTGGCCAGCACACAAATAAGGTGGGCTTGCTGGGTCTGTGGTCTGGGATACACTGGAGGCTGCTGATCCAGGCCATGATATGGGGGGTTAACTGGTTATAGCCTGCAGCTCTGAGCAAGGAAAGGGTGCCTGCACTCGTGCACCTGTCTAATCATTTTCACAATTCACTCTGAAAGATTCATTTAAAAAGAGACTCCCAGGAGAGTAGATGCAATGAGAGTCATCGCTGACCCACTCAGCATCTGGTAGATTTGCTTTGCTAGCATGGAAACAAGGCAGTGCCTCTGTAAGCCCTGCCACAAAACCAGTACAGAACAGCTGTAGCTTGAGGGGGCAGTGGCAGGCAGGAGCTACTTCAAGGAAAGACAAGAGTCAAACAGCAACAGCACTGGAATCAGAAGCCAGATCTCCACACGCCTGCTTAGCTGACAGCCACAGTGCAGGGAAGAGAGCACATTCAGCCCTAAACTTACCTTCTTTCTGCTTCCTCCACTGAAACTCCAGCACCACATCATCATGTCCCACAAAAGTGTGGACAGGCGTGTTCAGGTCAAAGACATTCCAGAGGAGGAGACTGTTTTCCCGACGGAGCTGGGGGACCATCACTGTCACCAGTCCATTGCTGAAAGGCTTAGGGAGAAACACCCTTCCAGTTAGCCAGGGAGAGTTATGTTTCCATGCTGCTATTATCATACTCTCATTTTCCCTTTTCCCACCACCATGAGCTCAGCACAAAACAGAACCAGGCCAAAACCTGGGAAGGTCCAAGACAATTGCTGTGCAAAAAACACTATGTTTCAAGGGTAAGATGTAGTACACTGAGATACTAAATTCAGCACTTAACATGAGTAACTTCTTTCTGCTGCTTCCTCACTTTTCATCTGTGAGGCTGGAGAGATTTCACCACTGAAATCTGCCTGGAGCTGCAAGAACTGCTACATGGGGACTGAGCCCCAGCAGCTCCTCAGGGTCACGATGCTCAGAGGAACACAAAAACCAGTCCTACACCCCATGCTATTTGACAGGGAAAGGGGATCAAGATTCAAGGCACAGCACCGGCTTCAGGCCACATTCAGATCTCTGGGGATTATGACTGATGTTAAGAGCTTTAGCTCCACTTGGGTGGGTACTCACTAACTCCTCCTGAATGCCCCCACTGTGGATGCTGCTTTTCTACACCCTTCAGGCACCAAGAAGGATTTTGAAAATCAACTCAACAAGGTCCACAAGCAGAACTGGTGAGAAACCCTATGGCAGTTCTTTATTTAATGTCTCTTTGTGCATTCATCTCAGAGCACCAGTGGAACTGGTGGGAGTTTCTCACTCACCGTGTATCTTGCCTTCCAGACTGGAACCTGGCAGGGAAGGATATTAAGGTATTTCCGAGGCTGACGGTAATCCCAGAACTTCAGAATAAAAAACCAAAAAAAAAAAACAAATAACAAACTAAGACAAAGGCAAGCAAAGGCAGGAGTCAGCTGGCTATACTTTCAGGCTGTAGTTTTCCATGTGGATTGCAGATAGAACAGACCAAAAAGCATGCCAGGGTGCCCACAGCATCATTAGTAATCCCATTCATTAACAGTAGAGACGGCCCCAAAGGACAAATAGCAAGCTATCAGCATCTGGCAGCATCCCTTAGAAAATGAATGACTTGGGGTCATATTCACAGTGATCATAGCTTGAGTAATTGGAGCAGAGAGACAGGCAGCCTGCTTGGGCTTTCAGAGCTACAAGGTACCCCGCAGGCTGCCAGCCAATGTGCCAGTCCAGGCTGGAGGCAAGCCCACCCTGCTGTTACTGCTAATTTTCTAATGAAGAATCTAACCTTTTGCTTTGCTAGAATACACATCAATTGCATTTGCCTCAGAGCTTAGCTCAATGTGAATGAATTCCATTTGGCTGACATACAAAGCACACTGTTTCCCCCCAAGTAAGAGGCCCAGCACAGCAGTACTTGCAGGCAGTCTCTTGTTGGTAATCCTGTTCAACAGGAGTTTGGAAACTCCAGGGGCTGAAGTAGGTCTCCCCTCAAGTTGCTATAATCAGCTTGAGGCTGGCAACATGCATTTCAGGAAAAAGGCTCTTCTGGCATGTGTGGTCTGTTCCTTTTGGCAAGCAACAGGCAGAGGCAGTTGTTTTCAGCTTCAATACCGCCCTAATCACCACAGATATGTGGCAAACATATGTGCACCCATTCTTCAATGACCTCTCTGCCTGTTCTGAAAGTGCAGTCCTGGCTCAACACACCAGGTGGCCAGAAACCAAACAATAAAGATCCAGATCTTGCCAATGGCAAAGCACTCGCCAAAACTTCAATAGCACCAGAAGGGGATCTGCTCCACCATCCTTCCTAATCCCTAGCAGGAATTCAGAAACAACACTTACCCTGACAGAGTTGTCCTGGCTGGATGTGGCCAGTGTATACTCATTGTCAGGATGCCAGTCCAGACCGTGGATTTTGGAGAGATGAGCTGCCAAATACTCCACTGCAGTGCTGGGTTTCTGCAAGGAGAGACATTGTCCTTCTCAGCACAGGACACCTGAAATTTGGTCTAGTTCTTTGGCATAAAAAGAGACACTTTAACCAAGGCAAGACAGTTAGAACAACCACCCCTGCTGGGGAATGGCAAACAGCTCAGCAGAAGTAGCTGAAGAAGAACATCCTGTGAAGGTATGGCAAATTCCAGTCACCAAACGGCAGCCCTAACCATACTTTACACTCAGTTAAACAGTTAAGTACTATGAGATCAAAAGGAAAATGTTAATGGGTACAGTTTCTGAGGAAGGAGGCTGCCTACATACTGTCTTCAGGCTCTTGGACTCCCAATTCTTTCTGGTTTAAACTGACACACAAGAGAGATCTGGGATAAAGTAGTACATTTCCTCAGTATTTATCTGTAGTGGGTGGGTGGGAATATGTACACACTGCTCAGCTTACCCTTTTGTCCCATATTCGGACATCCCCATCGTGGCTTGTTGCTAAGCAGTTTGCATTTTTCTTGTTCCATTTCACCTGGGAAGCTCCAGCTGCAGCAAAAACAGAGCAGGCCAAAACAAGCAGTTAAAGAGAAAACTGCACAGTAGTCCCATCCACCTGGGCCTAGAGCTGCTCTTATCCCAGTAAAGGCAGTTCAGAGGAAGGATATCCCAGAAGCCAGCATGAAGGATTGCATGAAAAATATTAACTCCTGGTTCCCCAGTGTATCATTTGTATCATCAGGACGGCAAAGCAAGTGTTCCACAGTTGCATGCCTAGAGATCTTTATCACATCTTCTAGCCAGGGGCTGTACCTGACGAGAATACTCATGCCCATTAGCTCCTATATGGAGCAACTTCCTCCAGAACAGAAATGTAGGTTCATCATATCCTTCCCAAATCCCCTTTCTTTTTATTCAAGTTACTTCCAGGTGCTTAAGGCCTGTTTCATCCCCCCACCATCCCCCATACTATCAGCAGCTACATAGACAACAAGTGCTATTGATCTATGATTAAATACAGGTGCAGGAGAAAACTGCAGTGCAGGTGACCTTGGATATGGCCAGCTGGAGTTGGGACTCACTGGGTGGACCAGAAGGTCCATCTGTCAAAATAAACCACAGAAATCAAAGATACCGATGACAGCGTAAATAGACAGGATGATGGTCTAGATATGACTTATATGTGACATCATGAGGGATGCAAATCAGATGATGGGTGGTTATTTCTAATAGAAACCAAGCACAGGTTCAGTTAATGTGGATTGTTCAGGTATTGTAAGCATAATGCATCTGTTCATCCTTATTCTGCCAGTATTTTCAAACCTTTTGAGCTATCAGAAAGGTGAGATCCATGAGAAAGCTAAACAGATCTCAGCCTGCTGTTATTCCCCACCTCCACTACCCACCTCCTGCTGCATGGTGAGCAGATTCATCATGACAACCTGGCAAAAAGCTATTCTGGGGGATAAAAAGCTGCAAATAGACTGTCAGTTGATTGATTTGATCCACTCACTGAAGGGTACACTAATGTCTGGACCAGCATTAAACAGCATCAGGCACAGGAGGAAGGAAGGAAGCAAGGAAGCTTTCTGGGGAGCAGGCTGCTGGGCTGGCTCAGCTGTGAAACCTCACCCTAGACACCAGAACAGACCACTGCTCTCTGACTCAGTAAGGTTTTTGCATTTCTGTGACAGAGAGGTCTGCCAGCTAGGAGGGGAATGGGAGCTGCTGCAGATGTGTAGCCTAAGGAGATTTAAGCAGCAGAGCATGGGAGTTACACATTGTGAGGACTGCTCCAGTATTGGGAACAGTAACTCAGGGAAAAGATGTTTTGCTCATTGTCTGTGCCCAGTCCCAGCTCCAGCCAGTGAGGACAGACACACAGCACCTGCCAGCAGGTGGTACTGCAGGGGCTGGACACTCACCTTGCCAGCAGCCAGGACAAGAGCCTTTCTAGAGCAAGCACAGATCAAAGACAGCACCTTGTGTGCTCCCTGCATGCTGCAGGTGCCCCAGGGAAGCTGATCCAGCCACCTGAGTGAGTGAGGGGACAGGCTGGTGCAGAGGGCTGCCTGGGGTACGGTTTAGATCCTCAGCTGATTCAATCAAACATAAAAGGACATGAGGAAAATACAACCCAGGACAAGCAGTGCAGCAAGGTGGTTAAGCAGGAAGGAAGCTCCATGTGGCCATTTGGGGCAGCAAGTCCAAGTACCATAACTGCCCTCCACACCTGGGAACCTCTAGGGGCTCCTCTTCTCTTCTGAATTCTGCTCCTTAAAAGGAACTGTGAACTGGAGCCTCTCAGGCTGTTCCTACATGGAATAGTCACACATGGTAGCACTTCTGTACTTTGCCATGCCTGGCCTGAAGGGAGGGAAGAATAACAGCAGGGGCATACAACGATAACATTGTTTAATGCCTACATCACACATGTCAGACTTACCAACTGCGGAGAGTGAGACCGTGGGCTTCCTGGTGTCTCTGAAATACAACATGGCCACTGTGAGTACACACAGCATAGTCCAGCCTTCCCAGCCAAATCCCCATGATTCCAGCACTAATGGTATTGCTGCTGCCTCGGGACCTAATGTACCCTCTGCTTACCAAAATACACCAGCATTAAATGGAATAAAGGTGGAGGACAACAACCAGCCTGAAAGCGTTCAAGGCCGGGTTGGATGGGTTTTGGAGCAACCTGGTCTACTGAAAGGTATCCCTGCACTTGGCAGAGGGATGGAACTAGATTTTTAAAGTCCCTTCCAACCCAAATCATTCTACGATCCTGTCATGCCAGCACGTGCAGCAGAAGTTTAGGACAGAGCTGGACTGGAGTAGAGGGAGAAAAAACATACACAGTGTGGCATATTACAACTGGGTAGGCAAGGTAACAGGGCTCACAAATTGCTGCTGCAGGAAGCAACAAAACAGCCTTTCCAATGAGGATTAAAGGAACAAACAGAGCTGTGGAAGCACTCAACAAAAACCACTGATGTGTTCGTTGAGTCTTCGCAGATCCTGATTCAAAGCAGATGGAGCAGTTACTACAGAGCAAAAACTTCATGTCTAGCATATAATAACAAAATTAGTAGAAAACCAGCCCAGCTGTGTGCAGACCAAATCCTGTCTGTCTACAAACCAAAATCCGCAGTGCTAGAAACCAGTGTGGCACCATGACAACTCCTAGCAGCCAGGGCATAGATCAAGGCAGTAATTTAGCTCCTAGCCTTGCTCCCCAGGAATTCACCTGCTCTTTCATGAAAAGTGACAGTGAAAATAAGGAATATTGTCTTCAGCCTTTTCTGTTTGCTGAAAAGCAGAACATTTTCTGGAATGGACTGCACCTCTCCCTCTAAGAATTTCTTCCTAATCAAAAAGTTATTTTGTATGAAAAATTAAGTGGGGATTTTCCAGCTACCCTTACTGCAGGGCTACCTCCCTAGGGTGTCATTAGAGACAGGCTCTTCAACAGGATGGTAATTTGCTGGAGGCCAGCAGCACCAGGATCTCAGTGCCACAGCAAGCTCAGAGCCCTTCCTAGCACAAGTGGGATGTAGAGGCTTTCAGAGACTGCCTAAGCAAATAGTACTGGTCAAGTGATACAGGCAGACACAGAACAATGAAAGGGCACAATAGAGTTAAAGGAGGACTTCTGATAACCTTCAGAGATCTCTATTTTTTCTTCCTGGCATTAAGACAGTATCACAGGAAAACAACCAGCAGTTATTGTATCTCTGTGTCTTTTAATTACACATTAATAATATATTGCCATTCTCAAGCACCACTTAACCAAGGACCTAAATGCTTGCTCATAGGAACTAAGCAAGCCTCTGGGTAGCCTGGTGCAGTGGGGTTATATAATTATCCTCCTATTATAACTGAGCAAGGGAGGCAGAGAGGAACAATGTGATTTGCTGGGGGTCATAAAGAGTTGTACAGCCAGCAAGAGAACCCAGCAGTTCCAGTGCCAGCTCCTTGCTTCTCATTTGTAAAATCTGGGGCTTAAATTTGGACATATAATTGGAAATATCTGCTATCCTGAAAATACTAATGTCAGAAAGCAACGCCAGGAGACAAGGGAAGGTACAAACAGGAAAATGCTCCTGAATACCACTGTCAGTCTCTCCCTCCACTGAGGGAGAACCAGCAACAATCAATGAATTTAGTAGAAAATGGCTACAGGATCATGAAAATGTGCTCATTAACTGAGCTACAAAAAACCAACAGGCTGAGGAACATCGTTGGGCTCCAGGAAAACCCCCCAAGGAAATATTTGAAATGGTCAGGGAGTGAAAAAACCAGACAGTTGTAGCTTAACTGTACCACTCTACTGCCCACCACTGACCCTGAACTGGCCTGAAAATAGAAGTCATCTCAGAGACAATGGGAAGCAGCTGAAGCCCCTGGAAGTACAGCTAAAGAACAGCACACAGCACAGCGTGCTTTGCCCTGACAATTACGGAAAAGAGTCCCAGTGATTTCCCCAAAATGCAGAAACATACTGATTCTTACTTGATGTCCCAGATGTAGATGTATGTGTCCACAGAACTGGTGACCAGTAGATCTGGCTCAAATACTGCCCAGTCCAGGTCACTGCAAATGCAAAATCATTGATCAGTAAAGACAAGCACACACAGAGTTTGCATCAACTTCTCACAAGCTGCCAGTACATTCTCCAACAAATTCACAGCAACTCCATGACATCTACTGAAACTTTTAAAGTAAAAAGCAAGATCTTAATAATTTCTCTAAGTAAATTCCAAGAAGCAATGAAATGCTTCTAAGTAAATTCCAGTGAAGCATCCTCCCAGCCCTGAACTTTACAGCTACTGTGTGTGTGCTCTTTCCCCTCCAGGCAAAGGGACACTGTCTCAAAGAGTTCTCAGCAACCACACATCCTTGGCATCAACCCCTCACTCTGGGATGCCCCCCTGCTGGGAACACCAAGTGCACCTGGGACACAAACAGCCTCCAGTCAGCCCACACAACTGTCATTTCAAAGGCTGCAAATACTTTCTACAGTCAGGAGCTCAAGTAAAAGCAGTCCTTCAACTGCACTTCCAACCCAGCACTGAAATACCACCTTAAAACAAGAGGCAAAAATCTCCCCTGCACCACTGTAACATTCTCTAAACTTGGTCTTTGGGATTACCTGCCTTAATTAGGCTGCTATTACACAGAAACACAGCTGGGATTCAATAAACATGCTATCTGTTTCCCAGATGATTCCCTTACTCTTTACAAGGACAGCAGCCTAAGGCAATGACATTCAAGCCATCAAGGGCTAAGTTGATGCATTGGAGGAGCCATGAGAGGGTGAGCCACTTCACACATATCATCACCAAATCAGAGGGAAGTCCAGTCCAGAGAACTGAGTAAAAACAGGCTCAGAGCAGAGCCTGAGTGGAGCTAGGACCAAAACATTCAGCTTCTATGAAACACTGCATCATTTTCCACTCAGCAGCCCACAGCATTGCTTGTTCTTCACCTGATCACACGTGTGTGTCCTTGCAGAGATGTGCAAACTTCCCCATTACCTTCCTTCCACTTATACAAGTCAACACGCTGATTGCTCTGCAACAAGATGGAAGAAAGGAGAGAGTCTCAGGCCAACAAGGCAGGACATGGATCTGTGTGTTAGGACCAGGTTCCCTTCATTTTGAACAACCTCAGTTAACAATGAGTCATGCTGTGATTAGCAAAGTCCTTGCCCAAAGCAGGAGAGCAAAGATGAAATACAGGCTGCAAGGACTTTCAAAAGCTTACACTTTTTAATTACACCCACTTAAAACTGGAGATAAACTAGAATGGGAGAAAAAAAAAATCCCACATTGCAAAATCTTTCCACAAAATTACATTCTCAGAGTCTTTATTTCCTAACAACTCGCTGTAACTGCAGGCAACAGGCAGACAAATTCTCTCTGCGGGAATACCCTGCCAGTCTGCTAGATTCACAACTGGAGCTTTTGGTGAGGGGGATGATGGATTACCATGGTCGTTCTCAGCTCTCTCTCAATTCCCTTCTGGGATAATCAGGGCCATTGCCAAACAAACACAATACAGTCTAATGGCTCCAAGGTCAGCTCCTCAAGGGTACTCCCCCCATCCTTGCCAGCCCAGGAAGAAAGCTTGAAGTGTTTATCACTAGCTGTAAAAAACAAAGGCAAATCAGATGTATCAATCACAATATTACTTAGGATTCCTTCACTGATTCCAGGAATAAATCCTTGCCCAAATGTAGCCACACACGAAGTTACTTGAAACTAGTTATTGTGCTGTAAGTTCATGTTCTGTCCCAGTCAGGGTTCACTTCAGGCCAGACCAACTCTAATCTTTCTGGGGCAGGAATTGCCGATGTGGGTGCATACAGAGTTCAAAGCACAGTGGAACATGACTGGAAATTCATGCCGGTTGCAAAACCAGAAAGAACGCGACCTTAAAATGTAATTTTAAGCCCCTTGTTTCCATACTTTTAGGCAGATGAGGGAAAAGATAAGAGTTTTTACAGAAACACACAGTTTTTGAGGTTGGAAAAGACCTCAAAGATCACTGAATCCGACTCTTACAATTTTTGTGGCAGTTTTTCTTGTGGTGGTGGATTTTCTTCCTACCCCAAAGCTGCTTCATGTGAATTTCAACTTGCAGATAGATAACACATTACAGCTTTCTTTGAAATGGAAGGTCTCATCCCAGTCCAGCAATAATATATGACATTTCTTTAACTGCTCACAGCAGGGCTGCACAAGAGCTTAGGGCAAAAAAAACTCTGCATGTTTCTCATTGACAGAAGTATTTAAGGGGTAGAGTGAAATTACCCAATGGGATTTATCCAGGACTCCAGAGACAAGATACAAGATAATGATCATCACCTCCCAACAGAAGCATTTGCGAAAAAACTGTGATTTTTTGTATCAGTATTCACTTCCAACAATTTCGTCACCCCCTTGTTCAAGAATTTGTGGCCACACAAAAGAAAAAAAACAAGGGTCTAGGATTGAAACCAACAGCATTTCTGAAACAACAGCTTAGGAGTTCCTAAAAACATGCTTGAGCCAGAGGGCAGACACAGCCAAGCACAGCAAAAGGACTTGCTCCAGCTCTTCTGGAAAGAAGTTAAACACAGGGACAGATTCCCGTCTGCCTGCACCACTTCCAATCAACAGGACTGAAAACCAGATGAGGCTGCTGACAAACAGGATGGCAGCATTTTACATCCCTTTTCCATCCACAGGAATGCAGAGGGATAAGACCCTTGGGCTGTCTACAACGCAGTGAAATGGCTTGAAAGGTGGTATTTTTGACCCAAACTGAAAAATCCACCTGATCTCATCTTGGGGATTCCTCAAACAGTGTGTATCAGCAACTATCTTCAAATCCCCAGAGCATTATAGCATCTTAGTCTATAAACAGAAGCAGCAAGGTTTGATGCCAGCTACACCTGGTTTCAGTCTGGAACAAGATGGGTTCCTGTATCCACTCAGAGCAGCAAGAGGCAGGAGTGCTCAGATGGACAAGATGGGCACAGCTCCCCTTTGCAGCAGGGTCCTGCTTAGATCAGCATGAACTCATCACTGGGTATTGTCTTCAGAGTGTTTGAAAAAAGCTTTCCTGTTCCACTTGTGGCCTGCCCAGTGCATTTTCCTTACTTGGTTTTGGTTTCCACAGACTGTACCCAGAAGTGGACTGAAGGACACCTTTTTGCCAGTTTTTCTAACTCTCTGCTCAGAAGCAGACTGCTGCTGAAAGCACCTTTAAGACATCAGAGCTGGGAAGAGACAGGCTGGGGAATGTCAGAGAGCAAACAGGCAGAGGTTCCCAGCTGACAGCACCAATCCACTTTTAAAACTGCCTTTAATTAAAAATCTAGCCAACCCAGGAAGCAAAAGGAACAAAAACCCTAAGAAATCACCTTCAACTAGGTGTTTTCTCAAAATAATAGATTTCTCTCTCTCTAACTAGTCCAGGACTCTCAGGCTATAAAAGCAGACACAATACAGCAGAAAAGGCAGCTCACCCTGGTAACAGTCTGTACCTGGCTGTGCTGATTGCCACGGTGCTGTGGGTGATGGCTGAGATTTCCATCAGCAGAGCTCAGGGCTCTGGGTGAACAAGCTGCAGAGCATGACAGACCAAGTACAGAGCATAGCCAAAAACTGCACTCGGTCTCACACAGCCATTACTGCTTCTTCAGCCCAACCCACTGCCTCATGGAACTCCTCACTGATCCAGTCCATGCCCAGCTGCAAACCCCAAGCTACAAGCCAGTATTGACCTGTGCTATTTACAGACTGCCTGGTGCAGAGATGAGCAGCGAGGCAGGGAGGAGAAAACAAAACAGCACAGAACAAGAAATTCAAGAAGTGCACAAATTTCAGACCGGAAATCAGAAAGAGAGCACCTCCCTTCAGAAAAGGGCTTCTGAATGCTTGGTTTATTTGGCAAAGTGTTTTGTGAAGGACAAGCAAGCAAAACTAGATTCAACCCTGACTGCCCAATAACTGAAAGCCATCAAACCTAACACCTCACTGGCAGTAAATCAGAGTTAGGCCTTGATCTTGCAATGTGACTTGCAGAGAAGCACGTTTGTGCCAGCTCCACACAGCCTTCTAGCTCTGCAGAGGCTCACCCATGAAAGAAGGACAGGGAAAACGATGAGTTACAGCTTTGAAATGAGTGAACTCACCGAAGCTGCAAAGTAGTAGGCATAGCTGTCGTGGGGGTTCCACTGCACCGCCCCAATGTCCCACTTGCTCTGCCGGGAGATCTTCCGGTGGCCCTCGTTTGGCGCATCCAGGTTGACGATGTAGAGGAAACGGCGCCTGCAGGACACACAGACACAGAGGGGCTGCATCTCACAGCACTGATCTCAAAACCCCAAGGTCACATGGAGCTCACAGCCTTGTGTCTAGAGGCACAAGAACCAAGAGAAGCATTCCACAAGTGAAAACACTATTCCTGAAAATAATTCGTTTGACTACATACTTCAAAATTGACGTAGAAAAAAAGCCAACAACCTCCCAAGAAAGACAAGACATGGTGAAAGAAAACAGGATCTGCAAATGTAACAGCGTACATCACACAAAAATATAGATAACTTGGATACAAAAGGAAGTGCTGGAAAATGATGCAAACACATTCAAATAGGCTTTGCAGCAGTAGAACCAAGTGGCACAGGCCTGGGAGTGCAATGCAACTGCTTCAGCCTGAATAGGTTGCTCTGAGCAAGAGTTAATGAGCCTTGACAAAGATGATTCTACGTGGGTGCTTCTTTCCACACCAGTTTGAGGGCTTGGTTTCACAGACAGTACAAAAACACCTGCACAGAGCTCATGCTCAGCTGCAGCAGCTTGCTAGCGTGGGCGGACACAGTCCTGCACAGATTTGGTTCCATTACTTACCTGAACTAACTCTATATGCAGCAGAAATAATTCTGCGTGATGGCAAACCTGACCTCATCCATCCTGCTGGATGTGGCCAACTCCTCAAAAAGCAAGGTATCGTCCTTACAAGCAAGGTTCATCTTATAAGCAAGAGAAACTGCCCAGAAATAACTGAGAGCCAGCTGAACCCTATGGAAGGCCAGCATCAAAACATAAGAAACCCTACATAATTAACCACACGAGCAGCATCTCTCAGCTGTAAAGTGACCATACAGCTGTTCTGAGCACTGGCCATTCCTCTGTTATTCCTGTGCAGTGCTGCTGAGGGTTTACATGGAAGCAAGCACTGCTTTGAGCTGTACCAAAAGACTTGGTTCCTTGAAGGCTGACTAAAGATCAGCTACACTCACACAATTCTGAAAAGAACATCCTAATTGGTGCAACAATTGTGTCACTGACAGGGACAGGAATAGCTCTTAGTACTGAAAAGCAGGAGCTGGAAAGGCACTGCTGAGCTGGTTGAAGGTGGATACATAAGACCAAGCTCTCCTGGAAACTTGCAAGTCTGTGGCACCTACTGCGTTTGTGAGTATCATCCCACAATGAACCAGCAGAGGAGCAGGTCACAGAGGCCCATGGGAATATTTGGGGCAAATTTTGTTAGGAAATAACCTAATCTGTATTTCAAGACAATCCAAGTAGTACTGCATGATGCCTCATCTCCCATACGGGGATTTGGGAAGGCATTTACCAGGAAAGCCACACCAGAATTTTACTGCGCTCTTGCTGCTGTCTCTCCACTCTGTATCCCATTGGGAACATGACCCAGAATCAATTTCATTAAGCCTTGAGCAGAATTCAGCTGCACCTTTCTGAAACAATCCATCAACCCTCCAGCTGAGGTCAGCCTGGAGGTTGCTGCTCTGGCCTGTGGAAATGACTGTCACACCTCTAACAGAACTGTCACACTCACCCTGAGAGCACAGCACGCTGTCCCAGGCAATCCACCGACATCGCAGTCGCCTGTTGAAGAGAAACACAGAACAAAACTAAATACTACCTGTCAGGTCAGCTGCTCAGTCAAACACATGGCCCTATGGAGGAGCTCAGGAAAGTAACATCCCCTTCAAGTGGCACAGAGGGGCAGTGGGTGTAGTGGCTGATTTTGGGATGCAGGACAGCACACAGAAACAACTTCGTCAGCATAAACTGAAGACAAAACCTGGCTGACAACATTATGAGCACTAAGACCTTGCTCCCTCCCTTCTCCCTGCTATGGCAATCACAGCTGCAGCCTTTCAATCAGCAATCTCTAATAATCTGTATTAATCAGACTCTGCTCCTGCCCAGGAACTTTCTCAGTCTCTCTCTCTCATTGCAGGGCCAGATTTAATTATGTATGTACTGGGAGACAGAAGTGCAACCATTTGTGTATGGCTGGTCTCCAAAAATAAGTGATGGCCAAGAGGCATCAGAATTTACTTTGGCATTGCTTGTAAAGAAGGCTATGAGATAACTTAAAGGCAATTAGAAAAAAAAATAAAAAAGGACTGTGTGGATATTGTCTCCCCTCTTTTTGTGCAGAATGAACAGGCTGATCATCTTGTTTAAATGCCAAGAGAAGAAAGGAAAATTTTACTTGGAAAGCAAGTTCAATTCAGCCCATAAACACAGATATGACTTCAATAGAGTTTTGAGCATTCACAGTACAAAAATCAGAATATGCCCCACATTCTTCACACTAACTGCTGTCATCTTCAAAGGCACCTCTCTGAAGGCTCAGGATGTATCTGCTGCTGCTGTTCAGGACTTTAAGTGCTCTCAGCATGGATGTAACAAGATTTCAGGATGTCCCACAGTTACAACCTACAAGCATCACTAAAACCTGACAGACAACACAGAAATCCCACTCCATTTCAGTCAGATCTGACAGTAGAATACCCATCACAAATTCTGAGTTTTTTCAGCCCCTCCTTGCAAATACCCCAAGTGAAGGAAAAAAAAGCATCAGGGACCCATTCTTCACTGGAGACCACATGGCAAATAGCTGCAGCTGCCTGCAAAGGTTCAGCAGGAGCTCATGGTAAACCAAACCCATTTCACCACTTTTACTGTTCCAGGAACAACCCCCTTTCATTACTTTTTCCTAGGCAGCAAATCTAAACTTCTGGCAAAGTTTCCCTAGTCCTAAAGCTAATGCTGTAAATAAGCAGCTAGTTTTAAGATCTCTAAATGATAAAGGAACAATTTCAGCTTTCTAGACTCCACAGTACCTTGCAAAACACAGAAAAAAACCTGCCAAAAAGTAGGTTACTGAATCTATTAAAAAAAACTAACAAAAACAACCAACCAAAACAAATCAACAGAAGAAAGAACTTCCCCCAGATGGTACACATTTTACTTCTGAGAAATTAAAATGAGGATCACTAAAGCCACTACAATAATCAGAGCTTTCTCATGTGATGAAGAGCTAATCAAGAGATATATTTCATACAGTTGGGGCCATCTTTCCTCATGACAGAAAAAAAAAACATGCTAATTTAAAGTGATTGATAATTTCATATACAAGTTTATTTTTTCTAGTGTTGGCAACCAGGATCTCATAAATCCTTACAAAATTGTTTTCAATGATGAACACTGGTAAACTGTTTTTTTCCAGGCACCAAACATCATAAAATGTAATGAACTATCAGAATGAAGTAAAAAGTTTCACATGTCAGGCTGCTACTCTGATGGGTCACAAATTAAGTTGTTTTACAGCAACGAACAGATCCCTGATACAAGAGTCTTATCTAGGCACAGGAAAAAACCAAACAGCTGTCATTTAATGTCCTTGGTACAGTGATATGTCAGTCCTCACAGCACAACCTTCCAGAAGGGGGGAGTTGAAACTGAACAAACCAACCTGAAAGCAGTTTTTATCCTAAAACAACTGTGGATAGCTAGAACTGCTGTTCATGAATAACAATAACATGAGTAAGCACCGCAGGAGCACTGCACATTTGAGAACCTGCTCTGAACCCACAGCCCAGGCAACATCTTCTCAGACTTCAAGCATCTACTTTGGCATTTCACTTGATTTCTGCTAGGTAAGCCAAGGAAAACTTCTTTTTCATGTCTGAACTTTCATTAGTTTTCAATTTCGCTCCATTCTCTCCACCTGAGAGGCAACCCACCAACTCAATTTGACACGGCTGTGCTGTTTTTCAAGAGCTGCAAACTCTTAACGAGCAATACCAGTTCCCTGAATACCTAACGTCCCATCCACACTCTGAGTTGCTATAAATGGTTCTATTTCAGCACTGGGTGAGTTTTATTTTCCTTTTGATAGTGCCAACAGCCCAAGAAGAGACTGTGGGTCTTGTTTAAATCAGAAGAGTACACAGACTGCCACCTCTGTCAGCTTGCACCAAAAAATAACACTTGTAGGTAACACAGGCCCCAAAACACATAGAAATTTTCTGTTGTGTTGCAGGCTGGCTGTAGCTTTCTCATGACACACTCCAGCATGGTGAACAAAGACAACTGCAGGACTTGCAGAGGTGTACTGGCTATAAATGTAGCAGCTGCCCACTCTTCTGATTCTTGTCTCTTTTTAGGTTGTTTTTGGGGTAGGGATTTTGGAGACAGTGTGGTCTACATGCAGAGCTCAAGGCTGGTATTGGATGATTTCAGCCAAGGTGCTCCAATTTCCTCAAGCTCGGGTTTCCCACCTGCAAAAATGTTCCTGCAGACTCCTAAAGAAAAAAAAGCTCAGACACAAATATATAAATGAGCTTAGCCTGAAGCAGCAATCTGGCAGCCACAGCAGTTCTCTGGTTTCATATGGGACAGCAGAACAGCTCCAGGAAGATCACAGCAAAGTAAAGCAAAGTGACCAAAATCCCCATGTCCACCCTCTGCCAAGGTTTGTGCCAGTGCAGGAGTGACACTGAAACCAACTGCTGCAGCACAGGATGGCAACACCTGTCCCTTCTGTCCCACACACCAGCCATTATGAGTAAGCAATAAAGTCATGAGGCCTCCTATCTCCTGAGCCAGATGGCACACGAGCCAGCCATGGAGGAACATGCACCCTCGTATCTCGTTACTGCCTTCCTGAGGGCAAATCCCCAGCAGCAGACAAGGCTGCTTTAACACTTCTGAGAGGAAAACTAATGCAAAGCTTCTGAGGTACCAAATCAAAAAGCCTTGTGGGCTTACAGAGAGTAGGGTGGCTGCTGCACTCAGGATTCAATGCCTCTGGTTTGCAGTGGTGAAGGCAGAGCCGCTACCACTCCAGCACAAGAGAACAAAAGAGATGACAAAGCTTGCAGACCTATTTTTTAAATTTTTTCTGGGTTTCCTGCTGAAGTAGCTCATAGTTCACCCACTGTATCTAGCTTTGTTAAACTATTGCCAACACCTTAAACTCCCCACGTCTCTTAGAACAGAATCACAGAATCCTAGAATGGCTTGGGTTGGTAGGGACCATCATTTTGTCCAAATCCCTGTCATGGGCAGGGACACTTTCACTAGGTTGCTCCAAGCCCTGTCCAGCCTAGCCACGAACACTTCCAGGGATGTAAGAACAACTTCTACAACAGCAAACGAGCAAACTCTGAGTGGAGTTCTACTACCACCATCAGCTTCAAAAACAAAAGATGACCGTTTTGCTATTTACAAAAAAATACAACCCACTTTTTATTTTCATAGAGCAACACTCAGCAATTTATTTGGCAGTGAAACAGTAGCTGTGACAGTCTCCGGGAAAACTGACAGAGCCACTGAATGGTTCGGGCTGGGAAAGACCTTAAAGCTCGTCTCATTCCAACCCCCTGCCATACGCAGACATTTTTCACTAGACCAGGGTGCTCAGGATTCCATCCACGCTGGCCTTGAGCACCTTCAGTAAAAGGAAATGAGGAAAGACGCGTGGGAAATGGCAATATCATATATTAGGCCTGAAAAACGTATTAAATTAAATAAAATAAAATAACTAAGATTAGAAATTAAGTGCCCCGTGAATTAAGGCGTTATCTCCGCGCAAACNATCCCCGCGCAAACGACCCCAGCCCGCCTCAGCCCCGGCCATCGCAGCCGAAAGGCCCCGCGGGGCCGCCGAGCCCTCCCGGGCCGGGACCTCCCCCCGCTCCGCTCGTCACGGGCCGGCCGGGGGCTGCCCCCGCGGCGCGGTGATGCGGCAGCTCCCGGGCCCCCCGACCTGGGCGTCGCGGAACTCCACCACCACATTCTCGCTGCTCCAGCGCGCCGCCATCTTGGGCCGCCCCGGCGGAGCCTGCGCGGCGCCTGCGCACTGTGGGGCACCGTGCAGGGACTGCTGGGAGATGTAGTCTCGCCGCTCACCGCCC
>VXBU01014127.1:306904-329635 GCA_013400315.1 Bombycilla garrulus
GGGCGGCGGGGGAGGCCGAGCGGGCCCCGGGCGGCGGCGGCGGCGGTCCGGGCTCTGACTCCACGTACGCCCATGGCAACGGTTTCCAGGAGACGGGAGGCGGTCACCATAGAGACGGGATGCTGTACCTGGGCGCCAGGGCCTCGCTGGCCGACGCGCTGCCCCTTCACATCGCACCGCGGTGGTTCAGCTCGCACAGCGGTGAGTGCCGGCTCCCCGGAGCCTTCCCCCGGCTTCCCCTCCCTCCGTGGGTGCCCGGGGGCGGCGGTGGGTGCGGTTCGCCCAGGAAAGGGGAGCTGCCCCCTCTTGGACCCTCATCCCCATCCCCTCCCTGGCAGAGATGGGTGGGTGCATGCTGGAGCCGGCATCTGTGTCAAGGTCAAGGGAGGAAGGGGCTGGGAAAGGAGGAGGCTTTCTAGAATAGAAGTGTTTCAGCTCTAGGATATGAAGCAGTGGATGTGGCATCCCCACCCCACCCCTTGACTTGGGGGATAGTGGTCTTGGTGGTCTTGAGAGTGCTGCAGCTAAAGACTTTGGGTTTTGTGACCAGGCTGAGTGCCTTGTGTCCCTTCTGAAGGTGTTTGAGGGTTGCCAGTCAGGTGTAGCAGTTTCCTGCCTTAGAAACTGGGAAAGAAGCAGAGGAAGCCTTTGAAAGCAAGGTGTGGGGATCTTTTTTTTTTCCCCTTTGTTTTTTCTGATAAAGGGCCAGGGAAAGGCCAAAGTGGGTTTTCTCTTTCAAGCCAGCTGGCAGTGTTGTGGTGCTGAGGAGGAAGCAGAGGAAGAACTGCCTGCCTCTTTAACAGGGCTGTGGGGCCAGCTGGGCTCTCTTGCAGGAAACGTGTCAGGCTGTGGGAAGGGGCAAGGTTACCCACTTCACCGTTCTGGCTGGACTCTTCCATGTGTCCTGGTGTCTGGAGAGGAGCTCTGGCTGCGAGCAGGGCTGTGTCACTGACCTAGTTTTGGCTGGGTGCAGGGAGCGAGGTGGGAGGTCCTCCCTTCCCCTCCTGGCTGGAGGGGAAGTCATTTCAGGGATGTCTCCCTGCATTTCCTGGAATAGTCTGGGATTTCTCTGCCACCCGTCCCCCTTGCAAATGCTGTGTTCTCCTTCTGTGACGTGGTCTGGGAATTTCATAATATGCCTTGGGACAATGCCTCATTTTCAGGAAGGCCTGAGACTGAAGCAATGGATAAAAGCACACAGTGCAAGAAGAGTCTCATAGGGCCCATTTTCCTACTTCTTGGGAATAAAAAACCTGCCCAGTCTCCAGGGGCTGCTCTTCTCCGTTAGATTGAAGCTATGTGTCTTGCATCCTCGGTGGCAGAACGCCCCAGGTCTGATTCCTATTGATCCGGATAAGCCAGGCGTTTGCCGTCCTCCCTGGCAGATGGAGAGGGCTGACATGTGGCACCAGAGTTGAGACCAAGTGCTCCTGCAAACTTTCTTGCTCCGTGACCTTGCACAGACTGTGTTACTGCTCTGGTTTCTAAACGCAGAAAGAGATGAAGGCACAGCATCCTCTGTGGGAATGAGGGCCATGGGGGCTTCTGCTGTGTCTGGTACTGGAGTGAGGAGGGTTTCATTACAGAAACACCCTGCTGCTCACAATGGTTGGTCAGAGAGTATCAGTTACATTTTAAACTGCAATGCTGAGAAGCAAAAAACTTCAGAAAAATAAACCAGCTGCAAAATGGAGTAAGCTGTTTTTCAGCCACTTGAGTGAGGTAGTGCAGTGCTGCTAAGTTAAACACGGTGCCCTTGAAAGATTGCAGCGTGAGCTGTGGGAAGTGCTGCAAGAACTGGGTTTCTCTGGTGCCTCTTTTGGAGCCCTCTGAGAGCATTTGAGCTGAGCTGAAGCGTGCGCGGGCAGCAGCGAGAGCTGTTCAGTCCGTGCCAAAGCCTCTCCCGGTGGTGATTCTTCCTCGTTGCTAATTAATAGCAAAAGGATGGAGGGTGCTTAAAAACCCTTCTGAAAACTTGTCAGAGCTCATTTAACTTTTGCACTCTTCCTCTCTTAGTGTAAGAAGTTAATGAAGGATTTGGAGACTGCAGGGAAGGGGGGAAGTAAGCCACCACAAGATTGCTGAAATTCCTGTTAATCTCCCGTTGCAGCTGGTTAACCTCCAGCAGGGCAGTCAGGAGCT
Organism: Bombycilla garrulus; assembly: GCA_013400315.1. Taxonomy (NCBI): domain Eukaryota; kingdom Metazoa; phylum Chordata; class Aves; order Passeriformes; family Bombycillidae; genus Bombycilla; species Bombycilla garrulus. The sequence continues at coordinate 309,047 of VXBU01014127.1, forward strand.
ACTTGCATCTTCCCCCCTGCCTCCCCATCGACCTGCTCCTCTCGTGGTGCTGAGCCACTCCATTAGCCACTGGAAAGTGCTGAAGCAGCAGTGCTCTGGTAAATGGAGAGGAGCTTTGACATTGCTGCGCGTGACTGTCCCTGCTCCCTTTGAAGGATGATTCGAGGGTGGGCATGAGGGGACCCGCCAACGTACCAAACCCACTCAGCACAAGGCATGCCTGGGGATCTCTGGGATCTGCCTGAGCTGCTGTACTACCAAGGAGAGGAGCCCCCCAAACTCTGTGGATAAGAGGCCTGGAGAGTGGACTCTTGCCTTGCCTGCCTCTTTCTGGAGCCCCTGGATGGTGCCGTTCTCTACATGTGGGTTGCATTCACATTTTTCTAGGAGCACTTGGGTTTGGGGGGATGAGCTGGAAGCTCAAAGTGCGGCCTGAGCTCTGTTGGGTTGTCAGTGGGACAGTGAGGACAGCGATAAGGTGCTGTTGTTGCAGCAGTGTGCCTGTGATAACGGGAGCACACAGATAATCTGGGCGCCTCGCCGCTCCCTGTATCTTCGATGCAGAGTTTCTGTGCCTCTCCAGCTGCTTCATGGCTCATCAGGCCCCTCAGCAGGAACCCTGAGGAGTGAGCTGGGGCAGGCTGAGCTCTCTGCCCTGCTTGGTGTCACTCCTTCCCCTCTCTGCAGCTGAAGGCCTGCAGAAGAGCCAGGTGTGCCTGGGGAGGGAGAGAGGAGGATTGTGCTGGGAAGCCTGTGCAGAGGGAGGTTGCAGAGTGGTCCCCAAGGCCTGTGGATGCTGCAGCATCACTGTAAGGTGCTGTGCATGGAGATGGTCGGTGAGAAGAGCCCACTGCTGAATCCCTCTGGGCTCCACTATGGCTGCTGGGATGCCTGAATCGGAGAAACAGTTAGATACAGATGGCTCTAGCCTGTCCCAGGATGAGAGCTGCTGCTCTTGTCAACAGTGGAGCCTACATATATCTTCCAAATGGGGTGGGCAAGGAGCCCTTTATGGTGGAGCTTGTCCCTCTCTTTGAGTGGACAGCATCTCTGTGCGTGAGTCCTGTTTCCTGATGGGGATTTCCCAAGGCATGCTCACCTTGTATACACAAGCAATGTAACTGTTCCAGCACCACCTGAAACCGCTCTGGGATTTCCCTGACTGCCCAGGGTTTCTGACATCTACTTCTTGGCCTCCATGAGTGGAAAATGACACATCTTGCACAACTTTGGAGTTTTCCTGTAGCACTTGACCCTTCCTCTGGAGGTTTATGACTATTTAGGACTTCTCAGTAAAGCCAAGGCTAGCGGGAAGAAAGGAGAGAAGGGAGATGTGTGGTTTAGTGCTGCATGTCTCCAGCTTTGTGTGGCTCTCTTAGTATCTCTCATGTTATTCATCTTCATCAGAGGATCTAAGGGAGTTTGCAGAGGCTGTAAGTAGCTTAAAGTTTATCTGGAAATCCCACTCATCACCCAAAGCCCTTGAGTGTTTGAAACTCTAATAAATCTATATCTCCTTGTCTGCTGCCTAGCCCAAGGAAACGCTTAGCTCATCCTCCTGTAGTTCCACCAGGAATGTCACAGGCTTTCTGTGCACTGACAAAGCAAGCTGTCTGTCCTGGATGCTGGTAGCACCAATGTCAGGAGGCCTTCTTTGCCAGATGAGCTACTGTGTTCTCAGCAGCACTTTCCTGGAGCAGGAGGGCCCAGCCTGAGGAAGATGGGAAGGTTTTCAGTGCAGAGATGGTAGCCAGGGTGCTGGGCTGAGTCTTTCTCCAGTCACAGTTTGAGAGCAAAAAAGGCTGGAAGTGCTCTTCAGTCTGGCTCCAGAGTAACGGGATGGGAAACAGGGATTTTTTGTTGGGAGGGTGAGCTGAAGGTGTGTGTGAACACTGTGTTGGGCAGCCCCAGTCTCTGCAAGCTGGGCAGAGGCCTGTCTGTGGTGAACCCATGCTGTGCTCTGACACCTTTGAGTCCTGGGCCTTTTCTCGCTGGTGCCTGGCAGTCCTTGCTCCTCAGATAGTGCTGGCATTGCAGTGTCTATGCCAGAACAAGAAGGTTGAATTCTAGCTTGCCAGTCAGCTGCTCTCAGCCCTGACTGTCCTGCCACCAATTTATCACCTGTGTGTTCTGGCGGCCAAAATGTGTCCCATGGTGTATCAGGCACAGCACTGCCAGCTGGTCCAGGGAGGTGATTGTCCTGCTCTGCCCTGCTGTGGCCTCACCTCAAGTCTGGTGTGCAGATTTAGGTACCACAATATAAGAAGGATATAAAGCTGTTAGAGAGCATCCAGAGGAGGGGCATGGAGATAGTGGAGGGTCTAGAGGGGAAGCCATATGAGGAGCAGCTGAGGTCACTTGGCTTGTTCTGCCTGGAGAGGAGACTGAGGACAGAGCTCATTGTGGGCTGCAGCTTCCACAGGAGGGACACCAGAGGGTCAGCACCAGTCTCTGCTCTCTATGACCAGTGACAGGATCCAAGGGAACATCATGGAGCCGTGCTAAGGGAGGTTTACGTAGGATGTTTGGAAAAGGGTTTGCACCCAAAAATGTGATTGGGCACTGGAAGGCTCTCCAGGGAAGTGGTTACAGCACCAAATCCGACAGAGTTCAGAAAGTATTTGGACAAGGCTCTCAGGTACAGGGTGTGATTCTTGGGGTTGTCCTGTTCAGGGCCAGGAGATGGATTTGATGATCCTTGTGATTCCCTTCCAACTTAATCTATGAAGTTTTCAACATGAGACATCATGTGTGCTTCCCTCCCCTCTTCCAGGAGCTAGGCCTGGGGAAGGGCACCCCAAGGTCTGCACGAACTTGTCATTCTGAATCTATTTTTGCTAGTGGAAATTTCCAAAGATGACTGTCCTCAAACCATCTTTTTGTGGGTTTTGGTGCTGGTTACTGTCTGGCAGCCAGATCAAGCACCTGCATCATTGCCAGACCTGCGGAGCATTTGGGAAGTGGGTGCAGAAACAATCCTGATGACTCCTCACACTGGTGATGTTCAGCTATTGGGCTCTCGTGGTCTGAAGGGGATGCTTTTTCTGCTTCTGCCTTCTCTGAGCCAGCTGCCAGGACAGCATCCGCCTGGGACGGGGGGAAGAGGCAGCGGCTATCTCGGAAGAGCAAAGTGCTGAACTCGTGGAGACGGGAGACTCAGAGGCAGCTTTAATGCTCACCAGAGCTGGAGATGAAGTTTAAGTGCGTCAGTGTTGGCGTTGTGCGTGAGAAGCCGGCGGTGGCGGCGGTTATCTTCAGTCTCCGCAGCGAGAGCGAGCACAGGCTGTCTCTGCGCTGCCTTGCCTCCCCAGTGCCCTCTGAAATCCCAGCTGCTTTCCTCAGGAACGAGACACTAATTCCTAATTCCTGTGCACATTGCCCAGGCTCTCTCCTCTACAAACCTGTGCGTAAATCAGCATAGGGTAGCTGGGTGCCCTCTCCCTCTTCTGCACACGTCTCTTCTAGAGATGCTGAGAATGATGCTCTCGTGCTCCTGGGCTGACCCACTTCCCAGCCAGGATTGTCTTCCCAGCCTGTGACGTAAGTTTATCCCATGCTGGTTTGTTTTGCCGGGATGTTTGTTCCGGTGACTGGAATAACCGTAAAGGCTTCTCTTATTTATTAATGTGCTATTAAGGCTTCTCTCTCCTCTCCCTCTCATTCACTGGCCAGAGGATCAATCAGATATAGACATCTTTGGTGGAGGAGCAGTATCAGGCTGGCTCCTGGCCAAGGCAGCCACACAGAGTCATGGGAAAATGCTGCTAAATGCTGAAAATTAATTTCAAGAGAAGCACAGGGAGAGAGAAAAGCCCACTTTGGAGGAGGAGAAAAAAAAAAAAGCTTCCCCCCCACTATGTAATTTCTCATGTGACAGATCAGACAGGCAGCAAAGGGCTCTTTGGATAAATTCCCTTTGCAGGAACCAATCTTGTGGTGCCCCAAGCAGATGGTGGGCAACCACGAGGTGCATTTCGTGGCATCTGCTGCTAGTACACCAAAACCCCAGATGTGCTGAGTACTTGGTTTTGAGTAAATGTGACCTGGCTTTCTCCTGGTTCTCTTGAAAACTGAACTCATAAGGGCTTGTGAATGATGTGTGTGAGCAGTCAAGTGATGCTGTAAAGCAGCAGGCCCTGATGCAGAGCACTTTGCCCACCTGCTTTGGCCTGGCTGTATGTTCCCTCTGTAGAGACATCATTTTTTTCATTTCAGATAGAGCAACAGTGGTTAAAGCTGGGCCTTAAATGTCTTCCCTGCACCAGTTCCACCAGGCAGGTTTCAAATGTGGGTAAACCCACTGGGGGCTTGAGTACCCCCCAGGGCTGCTCCTGCTGTCCCTTGCAGGTGCTGCCTGGCCAAATGCTTTTGCTTGGTGCTTTTTGCTGAGAGCCTGTTGGAGGTGCACCTTCAGGAAGCTCTGCTGCCTGGGGCCTCTTCTCGTGCTGCTGCACAGCATTTCCCGTGGGCAGAGCGCAGCTGCTGGCAGGTTTCCTGCCCTGTTGGGCTGCAGGCAGGGCAGGGCAGTGCCTGTGGTGGGGGACAGGGGCTGCTTCTCTCTTGTCACGGTTTAACTTTGCAGCCCACTGCAGGTCCGTACGGTCTGGGATTTGAGGAATGTGGAAGGAAAGGCCAGAGAAACAGCAGGCAGATCTTCATGGCTGGTTTCTGTGCTGCTGGCATGGGGCTTGATACATGCCTGCTGTGGTCCCTGTGCCTCCACTGATGATTAAGTTTTAACTTTTATATTTTTCAGATTCTGTGCTGTTTTAGTGTGTAGTTCTGGGCTTCATATTAAGAGTTAGTAAGCTGTCTTTGCAGAGTAGGTAGACAAAAACAATTCCTTTCTAGCTTGGGACCAAGGACAAATTTTAGGCCCAAGAGTGTAAACAACAGTGAAGGAAGAGAGGGAACAAGGAGGACGGAGCATCGTAACCTGAAGCTGTGGCTGGACAATTGACTCCAATATGCTAATGGACCAAAACATGTGAAAGTGTGAGACCTCGTGACCAGGCATCCATTTTTATGATCCTTTGTATATTTGACTTGGGTGTAGCCCCAAGGTGTTCCTGCACCGCCCAAGCTGGATCATTCAGTAAATACCTTTTATACTTCTATTCTACCTAGTCTCTGTTTCCAGGTCAACCTACCCAGGCATCACTGCACTGCCAGGTTTGTGCTGTGTGCCACCAGCTGAGCCTTAGCAGATGCATTGCTCAGACCCAGTGCTGGGCCAGCTGAGGTGTTCCATCCAGGTGTATTTTGCCAGTGGAGATGGTACCTCACCACTGGAGAAGCTTACTGCACCTCTGAGGTGAAGCTGACTCTTGTCTCCCCTCCTTTCCCATAGACCAGAGCTGCCAGCATCAGCACCAGGTTGACCCTGGGACAGCTGTGATGTTACAGACTGAATGAGCTTGGGAAATTTGTGGCTCCCTGTGCTCATACACATTCATGTAGCTGTGGGGCTCCCATCAGTGGTATGAAACTAGACTGTGTGCCTTGGAACACTCTTGTGGCACTTTGTAGAGATACAAAGAGATGCTGTGGAAATATTTACCTTTTTGCTGGTTTTACCAACCCTAGCAGAAGTTTCCTGGGGTTGTATATTCCCAGTTAGCACCCTTGGTTCGTTGTCTGTGTCAAGTTATGGCCATAGTTCCTGAGAGACTGTCACCTGCTGGGCACAGAAGAGGGGCTGGGACAGATCCTGGTGAGGGAAGCACAGCAGTGCAGATGAAGAATGGAACTGAAAGCTCAGAGCTGTTTCCTGGCCCAGGCAGGCAGGACGGCATGACAACAGTGGGTATTTTTAGAGGCCAGCTGCCTACAACACAAGAGGGGGAAAGCAGCAGTCAGGCAGGAGAACTGAGTGATGCTGACCCTGTCCCACATCCTTGCCCAGCATTTTATTTCCTTCCAGGATGAGGCCACTGACATTTCCATGTCCTCTCTGTCTGTCTTCCTGTTGCTGCCTCGAAAGACAGCTCTCTCTCTTCTCCCCCTGGCTTTCACCATGGCTGTGAGTTTCTCTGATCACAGCTCAGTGATTTGAGGGTGGTGCCAGGGGCTCCGTTCTTCACATCCTGGATGGTTGCATTACAGCTTGGGGTGGTGGGCGTTTGGGGGATTGTTGTTTGGAGAAGTCTTTGTCACCAGTGAGGGGAAACCTGCAGTTTCTCCTGCAGCTGGGGTAATTGCAGTAATTCATTTGGGAGCTCTTCCTACAAGGCGATGGAGCTGCTCTTCGTCAGAAGCGCTGCAGGGGAATTAGATCCACCTTTCAATCCATGCATCCAAGGCCTGTGCATCTGTATCAAGGAAAAGGAGGTGAGGTTGGCTCTAGGCAGATGGCTTAAATTACTGTCTGCAGAGGTCTAGTCAGTGTGGGCTGAGATCAGTTTTGGGGCCAGCTCTCTGTGAAGCTGGTGCTGAGCAGGACGGGCTGAGGCTGAGCCTGAGGCTGCCTTGGCATTCTTTGTTATCCCCGGTCAGATCTTGCTGCTTTGAAACTAATGTCCATTTGCTTATTTTGCTTATTATTATTGTGCCCCTGGTTTCTTGGCCCTTGAAGTCTGCTATTTGCCTGGATCTTACCCTTCTGAGGGGGTTTTTAGATGCTTTTGATTTCTTTTTGCTCCCTGTAGGCAGGTACAAAACAGCCTGCACATAGTCCTGGGTGAATGCTTCAGAGGAGGATGGTGCTTCACAAGGCCCTGCCCAGCTCTGGAAGTGAGGTTACACTCTGCTCCACTGGCTGTTGCCTTTTGTGATGGGGAAGAGAAAACTTCAAATCCCACAGCTGGGACTTTTGTCATCTGCAGCCCCACTGTCTCCTTCTTCAGAAGGAGGCCTTTTCATGGTGGAGGTTGGCACATGTTGAGGCAAAGAGGCAGAGAAAGTGGGACACCTGGGCAGGGTTGTTCCTGGCTGTGGCACAGTGTGTGGCCCCTCCTGCCTCCTCCAGCAGGATCCAGCATGGGCAGACCCTGCCCCTCTCCGAGGGCCTCGTTCCTCTGAGCTGCTGTGCTTTGTGTTTCGGAGGGCTCCCGGAGCTGCAGAAAGCTGGCTCTGTCTGCCAGCCGCCTCCATGCTGCAAAGACAGCCAGGAAGCTCTGGAGTGGTGTATCCCCATCCTCAGCATAGATCTTCCTCCCAAATCCCTGTCCTTTGGCTGCCAAAGGTGTGCTCATCCTACCTGTCTGGGCAGCTTGGTGCTGTGGAGAGTCTCTCTCCTTCTGCACCATGTACAACAGAGAAGAGTGATCACCCCCCAGCTCTGCACCTGCTTTTTCCCATCCCTGTTTTTTCCTGCTGTCCTGGTAGGCTGGGGCCTTCACTGGGTATCCCTCAGCAGTCACAGTCCCTCCTGGGGAGCAGGGAGATGCTCTGTGCCACGTGCAGGGCAGGTGAGGTCAGGGCTTGCTCTGCAGCATGCTCCTCACTAAGAGGTTTTTTTTTTCCAATGGTGGAAAAATTTTTTTTTTTTTTTTTTTTTGTCTTTTTGCAGAAACAACCACTGTGAACTGGCTGCAGGTGTTCCCCAGCCATGTACTGTTTGTGGGTGCAGCTCTGTGTGCCTTTTATGCTCTGTTTGCTGCCTACTAAATAAAAATTGCCCTTTCTTACCCCAAAAAGCAATGTATCATCCTTTCCATGCATCCCAAAGGTGGGGAGTTGTTTCACTGATGAAAAACAGTTGTCTCAATGATCCTGCCACCATGGCCCAGGCACAAAGACACCCTCCACCATGCTCTTTGTGCAGTGCTGCTGTGGATTGCTTGGGGAGGGGGTGTCCCAAGAGCTGTTTGGGATCATTTCCTGGAAGGAAGGAGTACATGGGTGCATCAGTGCTTGGCCATACTCCCAGCATGTCAAAGCCAGGGCATGCCCTCATGTGCCTCTGGAGTGTCCCATCATCCTCCCAAAAGATCATCTGAAGATGACGCGTGATGGAGCCTCTCCAGCATCCAAGCACAAGCTTTCTGCTTTGGAAAAACCCAGGGGTCGGGAAGCAAATCACCCCATGGGGTCAGATGGGGCTGTGTTTGGGAATGGCTCAGGTCAGGCTTTGGTGTTTCAACCTTTCCAAAAGCGGGAATTCCTCTGGCAGCTCCTCAGTGCTGGAGCCTGGCGGTGGGGACTCCGTGGGTGCCTCCCCAACGGATGTCTTAGTCAGAAATGACTCACCCCACCAGTCCCCGCGTGACTTGACGTTGCCTCGCTGCTCCCTCCCAGCCCTTGCCAAGCCCAAGTGCCAAACTCTGTCCCCTCCTGCTCTGATTTCCAAATTGCTGCATCGCAGAGGATCCCCTGTGCTCCTTCATTTCAGCACCTGGGGCCCCCTCATTACCCTGCTGGCTCTGTGCATCCTGCACAGATGATTGCTGCCCACAGCAAGGCTTTGGCTGGGCCTCCTCCTTCCTATGAGAAATACGTGGGAGGGAAAAACAGGCATGCAGGCAAACCCTTTGGAAATTCCCAGGTGTGCCTGCAGGATCGTTGTCCTCTCTGGGCAGTGAATTTGAACATCTGAGCATCCCTTGAGATGTGTGGAGGCAGCACCAGAGCATCCCTGCAGTTCTCCTGAGCCATGAGATGGCCCCAGACCTGTTTTGTGATTACCAGGAGCCCTGGATAAGCTTGTAACTTGGTAAATCTGAGCCCTGCTGCCTGAAAGCAGGAGCTGGAGGTGTTAATGCCTTCTCTGGGCTGTCACCCAGGACCCCTCTGCTTAACTTTGCTCTTCACTGGGATGCTAAAATTAGCTTTGGACTACACATTCTTCCTTATGAAACCTGTTCCCAGCAGCTGGGGGAGTGTTTCTGCAGTAAACTAGGACTTGCCAGAAGACAGGGTGACCCTGAGAAGTTGCCTTGCTCATCCAGGTCTGGGGGAACTGATCTTGCACTATAGCCTAAGCTGTAGGAAGGAGATGATCTCTGTCTTAGCATAGGTACTTCTGTTCAAAAATTGCAATTACAACCATGAATGGGTCAATATTCAAACAATGACAGGCAAGGAGGGTACTTGGTGTGCGGACATCCTGTGACCATATAACCAGGCCTCTTTACCCTCCTGCTTCTCTGTGTCTGTGGGCTGTGCTGGGGGTATTTTGTAAGGCTTCGGTGTGTCCATCTGCTGAGAATTGTTAGCTTTGGTTGCTCTGAAGCAAATGTTCCTGTGGGGTTCCCTCTCCCATGTCTCCTGCTCCTTTCCAACTATCCAGCTTTCCTCAGCCCCAGAATTGCAATCTGTTCTCCTCCCCATCCTCCCCCACCATCTCCATAAGAACCCAACTGGCTAAAAAGAAAAAAAAATAGCTCTGTCTCCTGGCTTGCAGCAAGCTAGCCTTGGGCTTCTGTGATGTGATGTCACCCGGCCCGTGTGCTCTGTGTCCTGCATCTCTCTGACCCCAATGGCTTCCCTACATCCCACCTGAAGCACTAATGCCTTGTCTTTGCTGCTACATCTCCTTTTTGTGGCTTGAGTCAAGTGGGAGTGGACAGAGGTGTCTCCAAAACACAATGCCTTGAGCATTAGGATGGTGCTGCCCTTGGCCAGCTTCGTGTTCCATGGCACATCCCTGCTACCCTTGGCTGGTGCGGGCTGTCCTGACGGCAGACACCTGCCACGTGGGGACTTTGCCAGCAGCACACCAGGGGCAGCTTTTCTTAGACCCTGGAAAACATGGCCTTGCACAGAAGTAGCTTCTTCTTGGGGTACTGCTTTCATATTACAAACATTTATCTTCTCCCTTCTCAGCAAGCTGGACTGACTCAATCAGCAGGGAAATAGTGGGGTGGGATGGGGATGGAGCAAGACTGTCTCCCTGCCAAGGCAGCAGAAATGGTTGAAAGTGCTTTCTTTCCAAGCACTGTCAGCGAGAGATGTCCCATCCAAGCCACATCCCCTGCTTGGCTGATCATCTGGGGCTGGTTCACTGGCATCCCCCAACCCCGCCTCTCTTCCGTCCCCAGGAAGGTGAGCTATCTTATTTCCACCCTGGACCCATCCTTTATGCTCTCCTACCTCTGCAGCCTTGAATCAGGAGGAAGGACACTCACTTTTTCAAAGCTGGCTAATGAGGCAGCTTAAGTGCTTTACTCCTTCCTGCCTACGTGTCCCTGCTCGTGTCAGCCCTTGTGCTGCACAATAGCCCAGCAACATCGAGTTCACCCGGTGCCTTGAGTCCTGCTGGGGCAGCAGGGCTGCCTTGGACCTCGGCTCCTGCCTCTGCCCGTGCAGCTGATGCCATTTCCTTCTGCAGGGGGATGTGCATCCTGGCCTGGTTCTGCTGGGTGTCCTGGCCTGCAGGGCCGCCCGACTGCATCGCTGAGGCTGGTGGAGTGTCACTTCCATGGTGGGCTCCCACTCGTGAGGGGACACTCACAGAGTCCTCAGCTGCCAGCTCCCTGTTGTGTCCCAGTGCTGGAGAGGTGCTCTGTGCAGCCACGTGCCATCTCCAATGTGCTGTTCTGTGATCATCACTTTAAAAGAACAAGGCTGGTTTAAACCCATAGGGAATTTATTTTCTAGGAGATGTTGGGTGTGAATATCTTGGCTCTTCAGATTTCCTTCACTTGCCTGGCACAGAGGGCACATCCTCCCTGATCCCTTCTTCCCTGGGGCTGTGCTGGAGCCCTCGAGGGGTAAGGGAAGGGGAGGACTTGGAACCCCTTTGCCTTACCCAACCCCACATGCTTCAGGCTGACTAACCGGTCCTTCAGTCTTTTCCTCCTCTTCAATCACTAGTCTGTTTTTTTCCAAGATGATCCATGTGTTCCAGGTTCCACCTGGTGCTGGTTCAGCTGGTAGTGTTAGGGAAGCGATGGTGGAAGGTGGGATGCTCATGGTTTACTCAGCAAGGAGGAGGCACCAGGACTGCATGCTTGGACCAAATCTTCCCTGGTTTTGTCTCATGTCTGGACGTTCCTCACCTGGTATAAGCCAGCTCCCTTGGCTGGGAGCCCAGGATGCTCTCTAGAGACATGGAGACGGGCTGTGCAGCTGAGGTTTCCAAATCTTCCATTGATCATCAGGCAGCCTGGAGCTTACCCAAGCTCCCTGGATCTCCCAAGTGTCCTGTGGGGTGGCTGGGCACCAGAGAAGGGATTCCTCCCGGGGCGGGCACATTTTGGGGAGTTTGTGTTGCTGCTCCCGTTTACAGGGCTCTGGTTTATCCCATGGCAGTAGTGGGAGACTGGGCAATCAGGGATCCCGTTGGTGAATGCTGCTTGGGGTCGGTTGCTGGCATTGTCCCTCAGCTGCTGCTTCCTCCTGCCTCCAGGGCCCATCATCCCCACCGGTGTGTTCCTGGCACTGCTGGAGGTGCTGCTGCTGCTCTCCACATTTCACCTGCCAGTAACAGAGCCAGGGTGTCCTGCTGCCAGGGCTGCTCCTGATGGCACTGTGGCCTGTAAGCCATCTGCCTGGAGGCACCCCCAGCACGAGGAGGGTTCAGCAGGTGAAGGTAGCCGTGGCACATGCCTTTCCCTGGGATCTGGGACAGGCCTGCAGCTCCTGTGGACATGGTCTCACCCAGCCCTGAGGGGAGCAGCCACTTCCACTCGCAGGACATGGTTGACCCTGTTGTTGTGCTCAGTAGACACAAGTGATGGGAATTTCCTATCCCAATTCCAGAATTAACTCTCTTTGGGATACTTGGATTGGAAAGGTGTCTCAATCCTCTCACCATCACTAAATTCCTTGCAGTTCTGTGGCAGTGCTTTTGGCACTTTGAGGGTTAACCACCAGGCTTTTTCAGCATTCATAGGACCAAGTGGAGATTTTCAGAGGTTCCCAGCTCTACTTTGCCCAACTCTCTAAAATTAACCATGTAACCTTCCTAAAAATACTCAGAGGGTGGTAGCCCCTGGAGAGCACCAGCGCCACTTGCTCCTGGTTTCTAGACCAAGCCATTGGAGAGATTAGATCAGCTGGCAGCCTATGTCTCACAGCCCTGGAAAGCCCTTGGCCCTTGGCTTTCTCAAAGTCTCCTGCAAGGTACAAGAGTCCTATTCTTTCCAGGCCAGCCTCCTTCCTGCAGCACCCTCCTCTTCTTCACTTACTCTTGTTGGGAGCTGGTACCTGCCCACACATTTCTGCATGAGGTGGCAGTGCCAGCTTCAGGTTTAATGTGCCATGGGCGGGAGCATCACCAGCTGCACCAGATGCCTTGGGAGGGAGGAGGTGTCCATGGCCTTTCCCTGGAGCAAACCCCAGGCCTCCCCATGGGTGTGGGAGGCCGAGGCAAGGAGGAATAGCTGGGCCTTTCCTCTCTTTTTATTTTATAGGCATGTGGGAGGAGGACGGAAAGGGCTTGAGGAGGAGGGAGGGAGCTGAATTTTCCATGAGCAGCTGTCAAAATGTAATCTCCTGCGTTGCTCCGGCTGGCAGCTTAGGCTGGATAAATTAACGGGGATTTCGGGGAATGTGGAAAATACCATGGCCTGGAGGGGGCTGGCCATGTGGAGAGCAGCTCTTTCATCCTCAGGACAGGCTCCTGCCTGAACTCTGGAGGGATTTTCCAAGGCCCCTGCCTTGGTGCCTGCCGCTGTTTGGTGCTGGCTGTCCCCTGGCCTCACTGGTTCTCTGCCTATCACCTTCAGCCAAAGGTCCCCTGGGGAAGGGGTGAGGGAGTTCACCTCTGCCTCCCCTTTCCCACTGGTGGTGGGTTCCTGTGCCTGCCGTGAAGGGAAGCACAAACAGTTGCTTTTGCAATGTCAAGTATTTGTGCCGACAGCTGGGGTGCAGGGCAGCCCCCGACCTGGGGGCCTTTCCACACCAGCTCCTCGCTCCTGCTCAAACTTGGGAATTTACGCAACTGCAAATTCATCTTTTTTTCTCCCCTCCATCTTATGAAATGCAGAGCCAGAAAAGTGTGTGTGTGCTTCTGCACTTGGCTCAGCCCCCAGACCTGGCTGACTGGAGGATGCCACATACGTGCTGGGGCTTGAGCCTGGGCCCCTCCGTCTGCCCAATGTCCCCACGTCCTTGCCGTGGGGCTGTGACGGTGTCCGGAGTGCCGGTGCCCCAGCCAGCTGCCCAGGGTGCAGTGAGGAGCATGAGGAGTGTTCATGCCGGCTATTTATAACCGTGCTAAAGCTATGCCAGCTAGCAGAGAGGCCTGGAGATACAGCAACAGCCGCTCGCTGGAGCCTGCAGAGGACCCTGCTCTTTGCCTGGCCCTGCTGCTTTGCTGGCAGCTGTGCCCTGGCAGCCACAGACCAGGCAGTTTCATCTGGGGCTTTTTCCCTTTACGTTGGTTGCACGTCTCATAGGATCCCTTCGGGTGCTGCCAGAGCTGGCAGATCTGGGACAGCTGTTTAAAATAACACATTGGCACAGAAAAGGGGGGACCAGAGGAAACGAGGTCTGCCCACACACAGCAGAGGGAGCAGTACCGAACCTCTACAAATGCCATGCCCTGACACAGAGGTTGCAGACAAAATGCCTTTTCCAAAGGGAGCCCTTCACAGCCGTTCCAGGGACCTGCTGCTGGAAAGCAGTGCCCAGAGCTCCCCCGGTAGGGAGCGGTGCCTGCGGCGCTGGCAGACCGGCCCCTCCAGGCAGGATCAGTTCAGGCAGGGACAGGCGCAGGCGGGCTGCCAGGGGAGAGGGGCACCGGGAGGGTGTCTCACAAGGGGAGGCCAGTTGGGTCTTGCAGCAGGCAGGCTGGGACGCTATCCGAGCTATCCAAGCTATAAATACACCCGGCGGGTAAACACTTGGGAAGAGGAAAAAAACCAGCTACTTCAGCTAGTGGGCATGGCTGCCACAAGGTATAAATCGGTCAGGAGTAAAATTAGGCTGGAGGGGAGGAGGCAGATCGGTGCTGCTGCCCACGAGGGCCTGGCTGCAGCACTGCCCTGTCGCCTGGGGCTTGGTGCAATCAGGGCCAGGCTCAGAGCAGAGACCCTGTGGCTCAGCCAGGCTGGGGCAGGGATGTGTTCCCAGCGTGGCAATGCTGCAGGCCAGCAGAACACCCCACTGGAGAGACCCCTGGGCTTGAGGGCTCCTTCTTTTAGCAGGTCCAGGGAAATAACGACACTCTGGAGGGGCAGGAACCAAGGACCTGAGAAGTAAACTGTATTTATCACTGTTGCTAATGAGCACTGGGGTGTTGAGAAGTTACAGGGGTTGTTTGCACAGCAGAGGTCTGAGCTGCCTCTCTTTAAAGCCACCCTGTACTTTCTCCCTTACAAGAAGCAAAAAAAAAAAGTCCTGTCCACATCCACGTGGTGGCAAACAAGAACCTGATTCATCCTTAGATAATTTGTGTACATTCTTTTTCATTTCGTTCCTGAGCAGCCTTTGCATATATAAGAAGAAGGCTCTTAAGCGGCACTGCAGTCAAACCTGATCTGCTTTTAGAAGGCAGATCCTTAAATTACCCTCTCCCTCTCTGCAGGCAGGGAATTGCGGGATATTCTGGTGCAAACCCGTGGTGGTGGCACGCGCGTGTTCAGCTCAAGCTGCTCTGCTCTGCTGGGCAGTGACAAACCACACGGCCTCGAGCTGGCTGCAGTGGAAGAGCTGGGAGTCCCAGATGGGTGACCTGCAGGGCTTGGGGTTCTGCTCCTTGGGAGTTTGGGGCTTACAATCTGCGTTTGGGGCAGCCTCACTCAGTGGGGCTGGGGATGATGCTGGTCTGCATGGCTCAAGCAGGTGATGGCACTGGTGTGACACCCTGCTACCACCCCAAGCAAGGTCACAGAGCAGATCTGGGTATCCCATCCAGCTTCATCCGAGAACCTAAGACCAGGCAGGGCCCAAGGTCAAGCTGTCTCATCAGCCTGCAGTGTCCTCCTGCTTCTAGGGAGGCAGGCTGGCTTTGGAGGGATGAGCACCTACTTTACTCCTATGGAAAGCCGGACAAAGGAGCCATTTCTGTTTGAGGCTCCAATCTGACAGTCCTCTGCTGCAGCCATAGGAAAAAGCTCCTTCCTTGCAGCATTTCTGGCTCAGCCGTGTGGTGCTGAGCTCTGGCAGCAGGGACAGCACTGTCCAGGCACAGGGACGTGCCCATGTACTGCCAGTGGCTGGGTGCTGCGTGCCCCAGGCTGCTGCTCGCCCTTTAAGGGCTGGCAGCGGCTGATAGCCACGTGTGCACTGCCTTGGCACGCTGTCCGTGCCCTCTGCGCGGCGGGCACGGGGACAGCCAGCACACCAGCTCGTTGGCTGTCCCCTGTTCGGTGGCTGTCCCCCACACTGGCGCTGCTGGTGGCCGGCACAGGATGAGTGGGTGCCCAGTGGGTGCTGTGTGGGGTGAGGGTCAGCATGCAGGCAGCAGGTGAGGGGTGCCCGCTGCCATGCCCCACCATGGCCCCAGGGATTTCCTGGGATGCAGGGTGGAGGACTCCTTCTGCCCTCACTAAGGGCTCGTCTCTCTGCTCTCCTTCCAGGTTTCAAGTGCCCCATTTGCTCCAAATCTGTGGCTTCTGACGAGATGGAAATGCACTTTATCATGTGTCTGAGCAAACCTCGCCTCTCCTACAACGGTAAGGGCCAGGCTGTGTGGGGGACACAGCGTCCTGCCAGCCTGGGATGGCTCCGGGCAGGCTGGAGAGATATTTGCTGTGGGCAGGCGGCTTGACTGGGCTTCCCGGGAGGGCTGTGCTCTGCTCCACTCCATTGCGCTGTCATGGCTCAAGCCTGCTGCTTTTGCTTTCCGGCTCCTTTGTAACACAGCCCCTTATCCCGAGGGGGCCCCTCCCCTCCCCTCTGTGCCAGAGGGAACCCTGCCTGGTGCGTGTCCTCCTGGGCTGCCCCCCAGAGGGTCGTTTCCTTCCTCCCCTCCTTGCTGGCAGGGCGGCTCATGAGGCTGAGCCCTGGGCTGTAAGCTCTGGCATCTCCCCCCTCTATCCTGAACACTGGTGTGGGAGTGATGCTCACCCCCTACTGGTCGGTGATTTTTTGGAAGCCAGGGGTGTAGGGGCTGTGTTCACTCCAGATGTCCCAGATCCATGTCCCCCCCCTGTGTCTCCACATGAGCCAGTATTTTCCAGCACTGTTGCCACTCCACCCCATCCCAGCTCAGCAGTGACCCCGGGCTCCCCTCCATCCCAGGGAGGGGAATGCTGTGGTGGTCCCCGTCTCAGTGCTGCCCTGTCCTCCCCTCCCAGACGATGTGCTGACCAAGGACGCCGGCGAGTGCGTGATCTGCCTGGAGGAGCTGCTGCAGGGGGACACGATAGCCAGGCTGCCCTGCCTCTGCATTTATCACAAAAGGTACCATGAGGGGATAGCCAGGCAGGTGGCAAGGGGATAGGCAGGGACACCTGAGGCTCAGCAGCATGGTGGTAACATGCCCTCCTCTTGCAGCTGTATAGACTCATGGTTTGAAGTGAACAGATCTTGCCCAGAGCATCCTTCTGATTGACCTGCCGAGCGTGCTTGCTGACTTCTCTCTAAGGTGAGCCAGTGGTGTGCTGGGACATTCCCGTGCTGGGTTTAAATCCAGGGCTGGAAGTGGAGGATGGGGAGGGATAGGGTGGGACATGACAGCCAGGACTCCTGCTCCTCACCCGGGACGGTCTCTCTCTGCCTTTGCAGGGCACCTTGCTATACCTGCTGTACCTCCTCTCCCCGTCCCCCCCGCCCCGCCTGGAGTTTTGGGCTGACTTTAAATTCCTCGAGAAGACAAAAATAAAACCCAGAAACTTGAATCCACTTGGGACAACGGCGCAGTTTTTATTTTATTTTATTATTTTTATTTGTTCTGTTATTTTTCTGCTTTTTGTTTTGTTTTGTTTTGTTTTTTAATTTAAAAGACTTAAAACAAAAAGAAACATCCAGGAGACGACAGTGTGAGAAAAGCGGAGCGACCTGCTCTCCCCTCCACAGCCGCTGGTCACCAGGAGAGAGCTCTGCCTGCCAGGGAGGCCCCGGGGACGCCCTCGGCCGAAACCCTGCCATGATGTTTGGCTTTTCTCCCCGAACCGAAAGGGGAAAGCTGCCGGGGGACAGCCGGCCAAACGGAGCACGTGGCATTTCTCACCGGCAACCCCCCCACCTCCCACCCGGACTCACCCGGGGGCTCTGCTCGGTTTTTTTGCACTGACTAAACGGGAAATTCCTCCTCTCTCCCATCTCCCTTTTGGAGATCTCCACCCCGGCCCCGGCAGCATTGAGATGGGGACTCTGCCCCACGCCGGGAGCGGGGCCACTGCTCCCCCCTGCTGAGTCGCAGGGGTCTGTCTTTCAAGTGTTTACAATGAGAAAAAAAAATGGAAAAAAAGGAAAAAAAAGAAGAAAAAAAAAAGAGAAAATGGACAAAAAAAAAAAAAAACCAAACAACAAACTACAACTGAAGCTTCGTGTTGACTGGCGTGTTCTTCAATTTGAGCTTCCCTGCCCCGGTGATGTTTACAGACTGGTCACTCTTTAACTCAGCTATAACCACTCAGAGACTGGAGAGCTGCAGCAAATCCGCCGCCCCTCCCGTGCCCCCTCGCCGGGCTCCTCTTGCCAAAACCGCCTCCCCTCTTTCTTTGCCATCGGCTTTGAGTTGGACCCTTTTGAGGAGGGTACGGTGAAGGCCCCAGTGGCCCCCTGGATGCCCCCAGCCACCCCTAGTCACAGGGGTGGCTTTGCTGGAGGTGCCAAGACAGTGTCATTTCATGGCAGTGACCCCCCTCGCCCATCCCCGTCCCCTCCTGGCGCGGCGGGCGCGTTTTCGTTGGTGAGACCTCCCCTGCCGGTGGCCGTGCCCCTGCGGGAAACCTTTCTGTATTTATATATTAAAAAAAAACCGGGGGAAAAAAAGAGTTCAGAGCTTGGGGGGAGCTTCCTTCATTAGTCAAGGTGTTTTGATATGGTATTAAAACAATGTTCAATAAAATATTCACTGTTATTTTATTTCACTGGCTTTCTTGGTGAAGCAGATTATGCCAGTGGGGTGCTGGAGCCCCCCACCCACGCCAGTTCCCCTTTTCTGTGCCTGCCACGTGGGGATGGCCAGGGTAGTGCTTGGCAGGTCCCAGAGATCTCCCACGTGGCACGGGCAGCACTGCAGCTCAGGGGAAGTGGCTGAAGGGGGACCCTGACAATGCCCTGCCCTGTGCATGCTGTCTGGGACAGGGGCCTCCTGGGAAGGGGCTGGGGGGGTCCTGTCCCCCTAAACAACTTCAGAGCACATGGACAGTATGAGTCCGAAGGGTTTATTGGGGGTTTGAGTATTCCTGACCCCCAGAAGTGGGGATAGGGGGATTGGAAGGGACACATGCAGTGGCACTGCAGGGCAGCATGGCCACCCTGACTGCTGGGGCTGAGGCTCCTCACTGCCAGCCCAATGCTGGTGCTCCCCCTCAGAGCACCTTGCCGGGGTTCATGAGGTTGTGGGGGTCGAGCGCAGCCTTGATGGAGCGCAGGGTGTCCAGGCCCTCCTGGCCCAGCTCCTCCTGCAGCAGTGCCCGCTTGCCCAGCCCCACGCCGTGCTCCCCGGTGCAGGTGCCCCCTGCTGCCAGTGCCCGCCTGTGGGACAGGAGGGACAGGGGATGGGGACTTCTGTCCATCCAGCCTCAGCCCCCCCGAGCACCCTGGCCCCACCTGCCCAGGCGCTGGGTGAAGGTGTGGACGTGCTGGGCCTCCTCCGGGTCCTGGGAGTTGAAGATGAGGATGCAGTGGAAGTTGCCATCGCCCACATGTCCCACCATGGGTCCTGCAAGGCCACGGGTCAGATGGAGGATGGTGACCCCCTAACCCCCTCTGTCCCAGGGGCTGTGGCGCTGCTGACCGGTGAGGCCAGAGGCCTGCAGGTCCTGCTTGGTCTCTACCACCACGTCAGGCAGGCGGGAGATGGGCACGCAGACGTCTGTGGAGTAGCCCTGGGCGAGGGAGAGCAGAGCTGTGGCACTCACAGCACCGTGGGCGCTGCTGCCACCATCCCCATCCATGCGGCTCACCTGGCAGCCGGGCCGCAGGGCCAGGGCAGCGTACCAGGCATTGTGGCGCATGGACCAGAGCTGCTCGCGCTCCTCCAGCCCCTCCGCCCACGCCAGGCTGGAGCCACTGTTCTGTCGCACGATCTCCTCTGACGGTGACCGGGAGCTCTGGTACAGGACCCACAGCGCCCCCAGGAACCCAGCTCCCTCCCACGACCTCCAGTGCCCACCCTGGGCACCCATCCCACATCCTGGGATTCTCCTGGTCCCTCCGTCCCTTGTCCCTGGGTCCCTTCCCAGCACCCTGTGACACCTCTGGTCCCCCCTGTCCCATGTCCATGAGCCCCTCAGGAGACCCCCAGCACACACACCCATCCCTCACCCTAGGGTCTTTCAGTCCCCATCCCAAGCATCCCTTGCTGGTCCCCTCTCCCTGGTCCTGGGCAGCTATCCCTCTCCTCAGGACATCCCTGATCTTCCAACCCCTATCCATAGGCAGCCACCCACGACTCCAGTCCCTCAGTTCTAGGCTCTGGGCACTTGTCCCTCATCCTGATGACCTCAAGGTCTCCAGTCCCCATCCAGCCCTGAACACCCATCCCTTACCCCAGGATGTTCCTAATCCCACTGTCCCCTGTCCTGGGCATCCATTACTCACCCCAGTGCCACATCATGGCCCCCCAACACCATGTTTCACTTCAGAACACCCTGGTCCCCCCGTCCCCGGGCACCCATCCCTCATCCCTGGGTGTCCATCATGGCCCCCAGCCCCAGACACCCTCTCCTCCTCTCTATTCCAAGCCATACCCATCTGCTTCTGCTGCTCAGCCAGGCTGTGCCGGGAGCCGTGCAGCTCCAGGAGGAGCGTGGCAGCTGCTGGCAGCTCCATCCCACTGAAGCGGCCGCAGGCATCTGCCATCACCTCATCCAGGAACTCTGGGTGGGAAGAGGCAGTGTCGAGCTCCACCGCTGGACGCCCAGTCCCACCCCTGGCCACAGGCACTCACCGATGCGGGCCACAGGCACGGCAGCCTGCAGCACCTGGACGGTGCAAGCAACAGCCGCCCCCACACTGGGGAAAGAGGCGACGGTGACAGCAGTGGCCTCGGGCAGCGGGTGCAGGCGTAGCGTGGCCTGAGTCAGGAAGCCCAGAGTACCCTCAGAGCCCACGAAGAGCGAGGTCAGGTCGTAGCCGGCCGCCCGCTTCCTGCACAGAGCTGGTGAGCAGGCAGCCACGTGGCACACAGCCAACCCAGCACAATGCCCCCAGCCTCCTGGCACCCACCTGGGCTGGCGCCCGGGGCCAGCAGTGTGGAGCAGGCGCCCGTCCGGCAGCACCACGCGCAGGTTGAGTACGTTGGGGCGCATGGTGCCGTAGCGCACGGCGTTGGTGCCCGAGGCGCCCGTGGCTGCCATGCCACACAGCGAGGCGTCCGCCCCAGGGTCTGCGAGCAGGGGATGGGCAAGGAAGGCAGGTGGGGATGGTGTCCACTCCCACACGGACACCACTGGGACCTCAACAACAGCAAAAAGAGAAGCATCCCCAAAAGCCCTAACACAATGGGAATTCCATCACAATGAGCACCCCTGGGAGCACAACACACCTGCGGAAACCAGAGAACCCCCAACACTCCCACCATGCAAAGGTCTATGGGAACACCCAGCCTCTCCATTGCTGCCATCCCTAGCCCCATGACCCCCT
>VXBU01014129.1:0-15829 GCA_013400315.1 Bombycilla garrulus
CGGGAGCGGGCGCGGCCCGACGGAGAGGTGCGGCCCCCCCCGGAATTAAGGTGAAGCTCGATGGAACAGCCCGACCCAACCGCCCCCGCACCGCGGGGCTGACCCTACCACTGCGGCGCGGGGAGGATGGGGAGTGGGGGACGTTCTTCGTCGTCTCCGCTCTTGCCGAGCCCGCTGCTTTCAACGGAGGGGTGCCGTGAGGGGAAACAGAACAAAGGAGCATCTCGGTGGCGGCCCGTGCGGGGAATAGCGCCCCGCGGAGCTCCTCTTCCCGCTCTTTGGCGTGCCCGTAGGGTGGTACGGCCCGTGCCCCCCCGAGGTGCCGCGCCGAGCGGCGCTGGGGTAGCGGCCGGGGGCGGGCAGGACCGGGGGAAGGGGGGTGACACCTCGCACCGTCCGCCCTCTGTCCCCCGCCCGGCTCGCTCACGTGGCGGTGGAGGTGCGAGGGACCTGCCCCTGGAGGGCCGGTGCTGCCTGGTGGCAGTGGCGAGGAGGCGCCTGGGACGACTCCCCCCCCCAAAATCGCCATCTTGGCCTGAGAGCTGGGGGGGCTCTGCCTGCGGAGAACGGCCGCCTTGTCACATCACTGCTCTTGTCACAGCCTCAGACCCACTGTGTCTCTCCCACCGCAGGCTTGGGCAGCAGTGTGCGATGCCTCTCTTTGGGAACTCCTTCAGCCCGAAGAAGACCCCCCCCAGGAAATGGGCCTCGCTGTCCAACCTGCACCTGGTAAGTCCCAGCACCTGTGGTTTGCTGCCTTGGTGGCAGGGGTGGGTGGCTCCTGCTGTGAGGGCCATAATCCTTACAAGAGCTCCTAGCTGCTTCTGGGGCAGGAAAGAGTTCTTCACCCAGAGGATGACTGGGCTCTGGAGCAGACTTCCCAGAGAAGTGGTCACAGCACCAAGCCTGACAGTTCAGAAAGTGTTTGGACAATACTCTCAGGCACACGATGCAGCTCTTGGGGATGGTCCTGTGCAGGGCCAGGAGCTGGACTCAGTGATCTTCCAACACAGTATATTTTATTATTCCAGCTGTGTTACTTTCTTTCTGCAGTGCAGCACCATTCCTGATCACTGGTGACTATACATGAAGCTAGAAATTGAATAGCTCAGGGAAGAATCATCATCACTCCACCTGCAGTTCAGAACTGTGTCACTGAAAACTTCTCACCAGTGCTCCCCAAGTGCAGGGAGATGAGTGTGTGGGTGGGAGAAAGTGTGGGGATGGCAGTGAGAGGAGCCAGTCCTCTACTGCAGCCATACATGACCAAAGTAGGGTTCCAGGCTCCAGGGCCATTTGGACCAGCATCTTCCCCTGGAATGCCAGTCACTAAGAAATGGGAGAGCAGGGGGTGGCTCTGGAATTCTGTGAAACTCTGAGTGTGATCTTCTCCCTGCAGCTGGATAGATCCACCCGTGAGATTGAGCTGGGCCTGCACTACGGCACCCCCACAATGAATCTTGCTGGCCAGAGCCTGAAGTTCGAAAATGGCCACTGGGTTTCAGGTAGAGTACAGCTCAGCTTGCTCTGGTCTGAAGTAACCACGGTTGGCTGACAATCTGTATTTTGACCTCCTTCTTTCCTGCAAGAATCAGGAAGCTTCCCGGGGGATCACAGGGAACTGCAGCGCTTGCGCAAACGAAACCAGCAGCTGGAGGAAGAAAATAACCTACTTCGGCTGAAAGTAGACATTCTGCTGGACATGGTGAGCCTTTGCCCAACTCCTGCCTGCCCAGAGCAGTGGGGATGCCCAAGAGAAGGGTGCTGGGTCTGTCTCCTGGAGAAGGCTGCTCTCACTGCACCCCCACCCCACTTTCTACTGTACCCTGCCGTGCAACACAGGTGTAATGGCAGAGACTGGAGTCAAGCCTGATCCCCTCTCTGAAGAGAGGAGAAGGTTCCCCCCACATCAGAGCTTGTTGTGAACACTGTGACTGAGGGGAGAGAAGCCCCTGCAAGTGCCATGTCTCCCCTTTCCCTTTCTGCACAGAATAGGCATTTTTCTTGCCACTCTGTTCTCTGCTGTGACTATGAAATTGATTTACAGCCACTGTTTCTGGTCACAGACTAAAGCTTCCATCTGCTGTCATGAGGGGTGTGACATCTATCCTATGTGTAAAACTGTGGATGAAAGAATTTCCAGTAAATAAATCTAAATTCAACCTTACCCAGAGATGACAGCTTTCATGCTTAAAACCTGAAGAGAAATTCAGTGAAATAGAACATACATCTATTCTCAGTTAATAAGTGATTTAGCCTTTGTGTCACTCCAAACAAATATTCTCTTTCCTTACTCATCACATGTTTTAAAACTGGAAAATGGCTTTTGTGGCTGGAATACTTAGCAGAAGTGCTAGCTGCTCTCCAGGTTTTCCAGGTGATCTCAGTGAAGTGTGACATGGCAGCTTCCCCCTTTCTCAACAGGAAGAAATTCTCTCCCACAGGACCTGGCTTGTGGCTGTAAATCTTAGTGGTGCTGTGAAGCTGGAAAAGCCTCACGAGCTTTTGACTCACTCCTGTTGTTTGCTGTGCGTTCCAGCTCTCTGAGACAACTGTCGAATCCCACCTCATGGAGAAGGAGCTGGAGGAGCTGAAGCAGCACAGCCAGAGGAAGAAGTGAACAAGAGGTGGCCAGGCTGGTTCTGGTTGGCCCTCGGGATGCTGGGGCTGCCTTGGGCCTCCCAGCCATGTCGGTACTGCGTGGAGGTACTTTGTTTCACGGGACGAGTGCCGAGATACCTCCAGGGTTGTGTGGTGCCGTGGGTACTGCTAATGGCACTAATGGTACTGCTGTGGCACCACAGTGCTGTTAATTAACGTGATTTTCCTCGGAGCACTTTACCTGGCTACGTGTCCTCACCGCAACCCAGCACAGGTACCCTCTTCTTTAAGGCAGCCGGACAGCAGGCGGTGGAGAAGATCCGTCTCCATGAGGGCTCCTCCTTGCCTTCTCCGCTTACTGAAGCGGGGAGACGGACCCCTGCCCGCTCTCTCCGGGGAGCCCGCGAGTGCTTGCGCGAGCCTCACCGTCTGCCTTGGGCGAGCATGATGCTGGAGCTGCTCGTTCTCGAGAGTTTTGCATATTTTACATAAAACCTTGCTATTAAAACCCGGTTCTAAGGGTGTTTGTGAAGCGTCTCGCTGTGCTGCGGGGGCCGGGGCAGCGGGCGGCCGGTGCTCCTCCGGGCCGCCAGGGGCCGCTGCGTCCCCCGGGCTGGGTGGCGGGAGGGTCGCCGGGCTTCCGGTGGCGCTCTGGCCGCCGCTCTTTCCGTCCTGGCTGGTGGCGATGGCGGCCGCGGCGTCCCTGTCCCCGGAAGAGCTGCTGCCCAAGGGCGGCGCGGGCAAGGCCGAGGAGCTGGAGGATGAGCTCGACGAGGAGGAAGAGGACGACGAGGAGGTATCAGGGCAGGCGGCGGGGAAGGCCGGGCGGGCGCGGTGACCCCGCGGGGCGCGCAGGGCCGTGCGGTGGGGCCTGACGTGGTGATGCCGCCCGCAGCTGGACGAGACGCTGGCGGAGCGGCTGTGGGGACTCACGGAGATGTTCCCCGAGAGCGTCCGATCGGTGGCCGGGGCTACGTTCGACCTGTCGCTGACGGTAGCGCAGAAGATGTACAGGTGAGGGGGCGATGGCCCCTCGGAGCGAGCCCGGCCGGCAGAGCAGGGGCGCGGGGCGGCTCCGCCGGCTTTCGCGTGGCTTTGGTTGCTGGTAGCGCAGTGCGGGGCCTGCGGCGAGTGGCAGAGCCGTGTTTTTTATTTATGGGCGGCTTGGGAAGGGCGGGGATGAGGGGACAACCCGGAGCTCGGGGTTGGATTTGGAGACAGGCTTATGGTTGAGGCACAGAAGGGGAACGCCGGATTGTGCCAGTAAGAACGGATTCCTAGGATTCTTTCTCCTTGATAGATTCTCTAGGGCAGCTCTGTGGATTGGGACCACCTCCTTCATGATTCTGGTTCTTCCTGTCGTCTTTGAAACCGAAAAACTGCAGATGGAGCAACAGCAGCAGCTGCAGCAGCGACAGGTGAGGCAGGGGGCCCAGTCCTGTCCCCCAGCCCTGCAGAGGTGGCTGTGAGCAGCTGCTTGGGGAGCCTGGGAGAAGGAAGGGTGCAGTCTGTTGTGCACCTCACACATCCCACCAGGTTCTGTGGCTGGATGTTCTAATTGGACAGTCCTGCTGATTCCCAGGGTCAGGCTGGCGGCAATCCCTGGCAAGCACAACTTGCCTTTCACCAGCCAGAGTGTGCTGTGAGAGGCTGAAACAGGGGCTGTGGTCGGGCACTGACCTTGGCTTATCGCAGCAGGTGTGGGACTGGTGCTGAGAAGTGCCACCAATACCTGCGGGAGGGGGGACAGCATGGCAAGGCGTCTTGTGTCCTTGAAACCCCTCAACCAATTGTTTTCTTTCCAGATCCTCCTCGGACCCAACACAGGGCTCTCAGGGGGAATGCCAGGGGCCCTGCCTCCTCTGTCTGGAAAAATCTAATTCTTGGAAGCTAAGTTGGATTCATATCAAGTGGGAAGATCTTGCAATTATGATATATTGAACTATTGATTTGTTGGGCCAGGGCATTTTTCTTTTTATTTTTGGTTCTCCTTTGGGACATTGACCTGTTCATAATGAGGGAGGGAAGCCCCCCCTCTGGACCTGATGATGGCTCCTGTCTGCATCCCCCTCTCCTTTAGAAATCATGAGTATTTCCTTTTATTCAATCACTATGCCATAACCAGTTACAGACTTGGACCAGAGGAGCTCCTCTGCCAGCTTCTTGCCCCCACAGAACACCCTGGGGCACAGGTCAGGCTTTGAAAAGCAGCAGTCAGACACAACAAATGCTTTCCTGCCTAATTTGGAGCTGAAGGACAGTGGTGGCAGGAAGCGTGACTTTCCCAGCAGAGGAAGGAGGGGTGCTGGTGGCAATCAATACCCCATGGAAAATACTCTTTGGGAAGATGCGTCTGCAGAAACACTTTCACTGCAGCTGTGTGTGTGTGAGAACCGAGGGAGCAGCAGGCCAGGTTTGAGACGATCACATCCACGCAGATTCTCTGCCTCATGAAGTAGAACAGACATCAGCTGCGTATTTTTTTGTATGGAATATTAAATAAATCCAACCTGAGCAGTGTGGTTTTAATAGATGTCCTTGAGGGAGGCTCAGTTCTTTCAGAGCTGATGGGGGAGTTCTGGGTAGGGATCTCCATTTCGTGCACAGCCTGGCTGTGCGCAAGGGATCGACGTGGCTCTGTCACCTTCAGAGGTGTGGGGAAGCTTAAGGGAATGGCTTAAGGGAATTTTCCACGAGCTGATCCTACCTCAGCACCAGTGTCCAACCTTAACTCACAGAAACATGGTGGTTTTATAACCAAAGAAAAAAATTTATTTATCCTTTACATACTTTGTTACAGAACAATTCAATTGAACATACAGAAGTGATAGGACATTTACATGGAAACTTTTTTTTTTTCCATTTTTAATATTTGGTTAAACAAAATACATCTCTGTAAACAAACCCAAGACAAAGCTCTAACAAAACCAAACAAGCAAGAAAACAAAGAGGGGCTTCCCTGCTCCCGAGGAGTAGGACTGGACCAGCTCACCCACCCTCGAGCACAGCAGCCTTACCTCCCACAGGGATGTGATCATACACTTTCCCTTTACCTGAGCAGCTGGATCACACTGTTTCTCCCCTGGGAAAGCAGCTGATGTACAAGGAGAGGAAAGCAGCCCCAAAGTATTTTAAAACATCTTTGCATATTGTGCACTGATCCATTGGCTTGCAGTTTCCATGCAAACAGGGTTTTTCTCCAAAGTGCAACTTCAATCAGCATAGAAAATGTTGCCGTTGAGATTTGTATTTTACCCTCTTGAAGAAATGGCTTCAAGTCAGGAGCAGAATGCCTGCAGGCTGAACATCCTGCCTGGAAAATGTTTAAAAACTCTGCCAGCTGGTATCGGTCATTGGAATGTGTTACGAAATAGGACTTTTTAAAACATAAGAGCCATTTGCCCTTGACTGTGGGAGGCTGTGCTCAAAGGACTGCAAAAGTGCTTGCCAGATGTCTGGAGGTCAGCAAACACCATCATCCTGTTGTCAGGTGGCCTCTGTTCTCTGTTGGATGGTGCCATTTAGGTGGTCTCTCAGGTTTGAGCACCTCCTAATGCATTTGCAGAGCTCTGAAGAGAAAAATAACTGAGAAAAGGTCATTACAATCCCTCCTTTCACCAGCTCAAACATCAGTAATGAGAGATTCCTGCATGATGGAACAGGATCCTTCGAGCTCCATCAGGTCCCAGAGGTTGCTGCTCAACCAAGCCATGTAAAGATGGAAGCAAACAGCAGCTCACCCAGGACGCACTAAAGACAACAAAGTCAGTTCCAAATTCAGCGTTTCCTCCTCCTGCCGCGGGAGGCATGGCTGAGCTACAGCTCTCCTGAGTGACTGGGAAACAGCCATCGGAGATTCCTCTTCATGTCTCTGTGTCTAGTCTCTCTTCTCGTGGAGGGCAGGAAAAAGCAATTCACCCATTAATGGAATGTTTGTTGGCCAATGCTAAAGGAGAGGTTGATTCAACTACCCAGCCAGGGCATCTCCTGAAAGTTCTGGTGGACCCTCTGTAGCTCCCACACCAGCAGATGGTACCAATAAAAGGGCAAGACTGACTGCTATAAAGGCTTCCCTCCCCAGACCATTTTTATTTTATAACTTGACCTCTTTCATTTCACATGATATCCGTGACTATGGGCTAGACTTCTGGAGGGAGGAAAATAAAAGGGAATTAATTTCTTTGAAAACAGCTTTATTCCTCTCTCCAAGGAGCCCGTAAACTACTGGGTGACCATGCAGAAAACCAAAATAATAATTAAAAAATAGTAAAAAAAACCCACCATAGCACAAAGAAACCCAAGCAGACTGTGGCTTCTCTCCAGTCCAGAAATTTGATACTCCTCAGTCAGCCTGTGCTTGCTGTTTCCACGTCACGTCAGCCAGACACACGCTGCCAAACAACCACTCACCACATACATAAATCCTAGGAGACCCTGGGGAAGAATCCTCTAGCTACCTGAAGAGTTTCTTGGAAGATGACACTGGTTTTATTATTGTTTCCTAATTCCTGGCACAAACCAGCCCTAAGAAGCAGAGGGTCGTGCTGAGCACCGTACCATTCCTAGTGTTTTGAGTGTCCTGAGAGACCCTTAGGAATTGCAAATGTCTTCACGACAGCTTCAAGAGCGTGATGCCTTCCAGCTGGCCAAAGGAGACTGCAGCTCGTCCACCTTGCAATTAAAGTGATTGGCTTCCAGTTTCCTGTGCTCTGCCCTCAGTTCTTCCCCACCCACCACCCCAGTGTCCTGTGCCACTGCCCTATTGCACCAAGGAAGGAAGAGAAGAGCCTAACAAAGGAAATTCCAGATGAGAAGAGTCGGGGCACCCACTATCCAGGGTTTAGGACATCAGGAGTTTGGTAAACTGTAGAACTGTAGTGGGAGGACAGAGTCAGCCCAGGTCACACGTCAGCTCTCCAGGTCTGATGTGCTTCCACCTCCTCTGGCACCACCAATAGGAGTTCACAGTTCTTTCCTTTTAGCTGGTGTTTCAAAAATTTCCTATCATAAAGAGAAATATAAACAAGTGGTACTGAATGTAGAACTTCATCATCTGCAACAACTAAATGCAACTAACTATTCAGATGTGACAAGAAATGAGGAAAATCCCAGGGTCTTTAGTTATTTTATGATAGAAAAAAACCCACAAATAATAAATTTGCTCCAATAGATTCAACCATCTCTACCCAGAAAATTCTCAGAATCAGATAGACATTATCTTAACCTCAGCAGAGATGAGTCTATATAGATGCCACTTTCTTACTTTCCAATATAAGAAAAACAGAATTAAAACCAAGTTTAGTTTCTTCCTATTTCCAAGATCAAGAATCCCACCTTAACTTAAATCCAACAAATCTTGTTTAAAAAAACCCCATCATTTAGATGTCCTTAGCAGCAGTGTACCACTTGATAATTTGACATATTCTTTTAGCCCCTTTCTGCACCTAAACTTTTTCTAACACTAAACTTGGATTGCTTCCAATAAATATGAAAAATCAACATTTTCTCCAATATATTTTGGTCCAGATTTCCCAAACTCCCAGTAGAGAAAGCCCTTATTTATTGCTGAAGAACAATACACCTAGGATAAAACCCACCAGAACCTCTGCACAGAAATTTCATAAGAGAGTTAACTTTACCCCAGAAATTTACCCCAACTTCAATGGCATGGCTGGCTCTGCAAACACTGCACATGTGCAACCTCTCAGAACAAGTCTAGTCAAGGCAGCAAAGCTGCTAGTAGGATTTATGGCACGATGGAATGGAAGCTAAACAGCAATCAAAAGCAGGTGAAACTTTATAAAGTATTTACAATGACCATCTTGTGTTAAGATTGAAGAGGGAAGGGGAGCCAAGCCAGAAGGCCAGTGTATGCTTATATAGGAAAAGTGATTCCTAACATACAGTTCTTACTGCTGTCAGGGCTAAGGCTGCACTTTTGGTCTGGAAAGCCTTTTGTTGGAAACACACAGATTATTACTGAAGAGGCAAAGAATGCTGATACTGTCATGTTTGAGGGGGGAACGGGGCACAGCGCATTGCGTTGTAGGTGTCACCTGCTAATACCAGAGGTGGCCTCTAACAGCGACAGAGCCAGACACATAAGAGGCCAAGTCAAGCTCTCCTGAGCTCACAGAGATGCCACTGCCAAAAGCATTTCCCCAGTTTTGCACAAATGGGGCATAAATCCAAGTGGAGGCAGAAGAACCTTACTACTCTCAAAGTTTTACTACTGAAGGTCAGCCATACATGTTTCAATCGCCAGCTGTTTAAGGACAGACTTCTTACCTCCAACAGGGAAGGATTAGAGCAATTCCTACCTGAGCTCACTTTCACCTCCAATCCACTCGGGCACCTTGAGCTTGGAGTCGAGGTTGTAGTAGGTGCCTCCCACCTCTCGGACACAGATCCAGTGCTGTCGCTTGAGGGGGAGCTTCAAGGGGCCCCAGCAAAGGCTGGAGGGCAGATTCATGATAAAACCCATCACATTAGACAGGGCAATGGCATTAACATCCCTGAAAGAGTGCAGAACACAAGACATCAGCCAGATTATGTTTTGGTGCTCTCACTTCAATCTTTCTCATTTTTACAAACAGCAGCTACCTCCAGAATTATACAGCTTCTCAGTACCTGCGCTTATCCCACCAAACCGCCTCATAGCCTTTGGTCTGAAGTGCTGCCATAATCACATTCACATCATAGTTCCCATTCCCCAGCATGCTCTTCTTGTGGGGGGTCACCATGGTGTTGGGAGACAGCCTGCAAACAGAAGAGGAGACTGTTCTAGCAGATGTTTGCTGAACCTGTATTCCACAACTGGAAAGGGGCTACTTGCTGTATAACTTGAAGTCCATTTTCAGGAGTTTTGTGTTTAAACACAAACTATTCCATTGCCTCTTATCCCACATCAAACGGGCTGAGGGAACTAAGTAATGCATTAAGAATAACTTTGATGTACAAAACCTCCAAAAATCCTACCTTTGATGTGAAAGAAATCACAAAGCTCTTTCTCCCTGACCCCTTGAACCGGTAAGTTGGAAGGATGTTTCAGTTTTTTTCTCAATTTACAGTTGGGTAAATGCCCGTTAGGACAATGGCTATTACAGTTTCAAGAGTTCAACAGTAAACATCAGTCTTGAAGACCGGATGAGAAAAAGAGGCAGGGGAGGTTGCATGCAGGAAAGGTTGCTTTTCCTCCTCCACTGGTAAATGAAAGAAGTATTCAGACACAAAATTGTGAAGATACTTGGAGCTGGGAGCTTTCCAAAGTGTTACCATTGCTAGATGATAAAAAGATGTGTGCTGCTGTAGGTAACTAAACAGATAATCCTGATGCAAATAAATCTCTTCAGCTTTGACCTGTAAGTTTGCTTAGACATCACTTGCATTACTACAGCATCTAAAAATGTAGAACCACAGTCTATGACATTCATATAATCACAGAATATCCTGAGTTGGAAGGGATCCACATGGAGTTCAACTCCTGGTCCCAGACAGGACAGCAGCAAGGATCACACCATGTGCTTGACAACATTGTCCAAACGCCTCTTGAACACTGTAAGGCTTGGTGCTGTGACCACTTCCCGGGGGAGTTTGTTCCAGTGCCCAGCTACCCTCTGGGTGAAGAACCTTTTGCTAATACCCAACCTAAACCTCCTCTGACAGTGTTTTATGCCATTCCCTCAATTCCTGTTACAGGCCACCAGAGAGGAGAGATCAATGCCTGCCCTTCCACCTCCTCTTGTGAGGAAGTAATGGGCTGCTATGAGGTTACATGCCAAAATATACAGCAGCCTTTGCACAAGTTCAGAAAACGGACGTGAGACATAACGTGGAGATGTGTGGCAAAAAAGCCTCTTAGCCACTTCTACGGTTTTATGTTTCCCCCTCCACCCAAGAAATTTTGTAAGGAGGGAACACCACAGGATGTACTATTATGAAGATGACAGCAGGAAAAGCAACCACAGGGGAAACAGGGAGCAGAGAACAACAAAGTTACATAATCCAAAGAAAGTGATGCCTCAGATGAGTTGCTCTTTCCATTGATAAGGACTCCATTAATTCTGCTAGTGCAGAGTTCGGATTTCATATCATCCAAACATTTGTACTTTACCTGCCGCCTTCTCCTCTCAGCTCCATCCCCCAAACTCCTAATGTTCCTCCACGTTTTTCGCTCAGCCTTTAGCACACTGCATATTCTGCAGGCATATTTCATTCACTGAAAGTCCCTCAGTCCTTCTGCATTCCTGCCCTTGATACCAAACAAATTATAGTTCTTTAAAAAGGTGTCCATGTAGCAGTGGCAGAAGATGTTGGAAAACTCTTTTTAACTTTAGCACAATAGTGTTTGATCCTTGTATCTATGATTAATGCCTCGTTTTGTACCATATAGTACTTTGTACAAATGCCAGAGATTAATGTGGCATTGTATTAACTCCCTACATCTGTGACTAATAGTCTTGTACCAGTTAGCGCTTCCTTATTTACCTATATCAGTAATTAAGATGTACTAGCAGATGTTTTAGTTTTGAGAACAAAGATGGAGTGCCAGGGCAAAGAATGATAAGAGAAGTGCATCATGACCTGACAACATACTCGAGATATTCTCAAGGTGAAAAGATTCATTAGAAGATCCAGAACCAAAAACGGAAAATGTGGGGAATGGGATGTTCCCAAACGAACCAAAGACCCTCAAAAGACCCCTACTGATATCCAAATAAATCCATGGAAATAATTAACGTATATGCATGTGTTCAGGAAATATAATGCATTTGTAATAGAAATGCAGTGAATATATACTGGTTTCATGCATATAACCTGGTCTGGTTACATGACTGGTAGACTGCTGGGTGCACATGTTAGGTGGAGCAATCCCCATGCACCCAGCACGCTGAATAATGTAATCTCAGCTTTCTTACCTAACCAGCTGTGGAGAGTTTATTCCCCAGTTTTCAGTGACACTCTGACAGCAGAAGGTATTTGACAAGAAGAAAGCAGTGTACTGAGTAGGGAGTTTCAGAGCAACCAAGGCTGGAGAGGCTACACACAGGTAGCCTTTGTCTTCAGTTGTGAGTTTTTCTGCAGTGGAGCAGTCTGCAGCAGAAGAGCCTGGTAAGCATGTTTACTACAGAAGGGAGAGGAGTCCTCAATTCCATGGTAAGAGGAAAAGCTGTTAATACCCACCATGGGGTGCATTTTACTAATCACAGAGATAGAACCTGCAGCTTATCACAGCTCTTCCAGTATCTCCATGAAGCAAGATCACTTGGCTATGACTAATTCCTCAAGATCCTTGCTTCAACCTACCAACCCTCCCGAGCACCAGCGAGCAAGGAAAACCTTACAATTCAGAGAGGCTGCATAAGCCTCTCACAGCACCATTTTCCAGGAACAAGTTTATTCAAGAGTTGAAAGAACACCTTTATCTTTGTTCCTTCACGTAACTTCAAAACCCCAGAAATGCAATGAGGTGACCAGCACAGGCAACAAAATACTGGCACCTGTGAGCAAACTTGCCCCAAGAACCACCTCAACATCTTGACTCGCACATACCTAAGAAGGGTTCACAATCATCAGCAGAAAGATTCTGACTAGGCAAGAAATTAAATTGTTGTTTTGGGTTTTTTTTTTATCTAGCCACTAAGCTGAGGAAGACTGACAAAGTTGGACAGAAATCCAGGTAATAATTGTCCTGATCTTTCTACATCAGAAACTTTCATCAACATGTTGTCTTAACACAAGGGGGCTCCAAGATTCCTGCATGCTGTTGTCTTTCCTAATCAGGTCTCAATATGCAGACTCCAGTGAAGAGATTTTGTTTGTATCTCCATGTAACACTTGAAACATGGAAACATGAAATCATACTTCCTGCAACAAAAGCCAGAGGAATATCTGAAAGGTATTTCTTGTTTTAGAGGAAAGAACAGGGAAAGACCACAAAATCAGAGGGATGCCCAGACCAAGTTTTGGCATATGCTTGAGACGATAATTATCATACTACCCTGGCCTTACACAATAGGATGCAGCAAAAGGGAAGCTAATGATTAAGCCATATAGTTCAATCATTCTCCAAGGAATATGGTAAAAGCTAGAGAACTTAAGGTTATTTGTGATTTTGTTACCTTGTCAACACCGGGTTTAAAAATCAGACCTCAACATTTTTGCAGGTTATTAAAAATATTAATCAGTCTTTTATCAATACATAGAATGTGAGCAGACACAGGAAAAGACAAGTGACATATAAAGGGCAAGTAAATTCACATTTCTTCAAGGCAAGTCAAAGAGCTACACACAAGTAGTCACCCAACAGAAATAGAAAGGCAGTGGCAATTCTTATGCATAGCTTATAGCTCATCCATTTCCAAGAGGAATATCCATGTGTATTTCCATGCTACCATGGGGCTGAATCAATCTGTGTATCTTGATCTGAATATTAGGATGGAACAACTCCAGGCTGGAATAAAAGATAAACCTTCCCTTCTAGGGAAAGAGGTCCAATAAGATTCACATCCAGTATTTTTCTGAGAGGTTTCATGCTGAGCACTAATTCTGTCTCACCAAATGCAATGAAAGCCAACTAATTAGATCATCACACTCTTTCTGCCACATGAACTACCTTTGTTTGCTTCAGGCCAAGAGCAATCCAGCTGTGATTAAGATTCTGACAATTGCTGCTCTGGAACAAAACCACAGTGTGTTTATGCTAGACAAAGAGTGCCTTGAGCCTGCCATGGACCAGCTCCACTCCACCAGCAGGAGTTTCATCTACAACACTGTAATAAATAACATTTCAATCTGATACTTACTATTGTCCTTCACCACATTCTTTTGCCAAAAACAGGCATGAGTTTGATGAGTCAAGCGCTGGCTTCATAAATTTGCCAGTTTTTAGGAGAGCAGCAACAGGCCCACAGCTCCCTGCTCATCAGCACAGGGTACCACAACTGCCTCATCCCACAGCACATGCTGCCATGATGGGGCAGGATCTCCTACCTGTCACAAACACAAGATGCTGGCAACTGCTGGTAACAGGTACTCAACCATAACTTACACAGTGTTTAAAACATCTGCAAGCTGAGCAGCAGAGGAGAGCCCTTTTCCTATATCATCACTTAGCTTCATCGGTGGAGGGTCACCAGAACTTAAAAAGGCTCACACAGGAGAATTTCCATAAAGCATCAAAACACCATAAAATAAACACTGAGCAAAATATGAGCTATTGCACAAGCCATGTTAATAATTTATATTCATCCCTGTAAAACTCAAACCCACTTCATTAATTATCTGAAGCTGCTGGGAAACATTTAGCAAAGCCACAAGAAACAGGCATCCAGCTACTGAAATTAAATCCAGTTTGAGAGAGTACAGAGAGTCTTGCTGCATGGGAAAAAAAACCCAGAACATTTAAAGAACTTCACTGAACCTCTTGATTAAAGAGTCACTCATTTGGCAAAACTCAAAATTTCTATAATATTTTTAAGTGTAGCAGTACTAAGTCAGTAAGTTTTTATGATGACCCGTTAGTCATTCCTGCCACCTTCATTCTCCCAAGGCAATCCTCAAATCCATTATTAACATCTAGGTAATTTATCTACACAAGGCAGCAGCAAAAAAATTGAAGACAGATAGAAGAGACATTAAGGTGAGTCGAGAGGAAGACAGCACTCCAACCATGTGACAATAAAGCCCTTGGACCCAAAACTGGCAGCCAAAACAGGTTAAGAAACAAGTAAAATGAGAAAGAATTTCTGCATGAAGGGAAAAAAAAAAAAAAAAAGGCTGGGGTTAAAAAAACAATATACATTGTTTTCAAAGTTCAAAGCAGTGGCGCAGTCTGAATCCCTCCTTTTCTTTCTACTTTCCACCAGATAACATCCAAAAATTCCTCCAATCAGCAGAGGACAAGGGGAAGCTAATGCCAGTACAGAGAGCATCCTACCTCTGGAAAATCTCCTGCAGGGTTTCCCTAGTGAAGGCGTTGCTGTCCTGGAAGACATTGTTGAGGGCATGGAGGGCGCACAGCTCCCTGCGTTGCTTCTCATGGTAAATATGCTGTGGCGGCAGCTGGGATGGCTCTGGCGATTCCGATTTGGTCTTGTCACCTTTCCATGGCACACAACTCATTTTCTCGATGGGTGGACGGGGAGTAGGTGGCGAAAAACTAAGGAGGCTGAAGTTCCTGCCTCCACAGTCACAACAGCAGCCCACCACCCCTTTCTTTTGTGGGCTAGCACTGCTTCCAGCCGACAAATCTTCCTCCTGTGCTTCAGTTTATTCAGTAATTGCCTCTGACAGCTGGTTTTAAAAACCACATGAAGATCTGCAACCTCCCTCCTCCCATACCCCATAAAATGTAGTATTTCCCTCCCCTCCACAAAAAAAAAAAAAAAAAAAAAAAAAAAAAAAAAAAAAGAAAAAAAAAGTTAAAATGTAAAAATATACGATTCTCCTTAGTGTCAAGGTACCGGCTGGACTTGATCACATCGTTCCTTTTCTTCCATCTCTTTTGGTCTACAGTGCCACTAAAAAAGGTACCCAGACCAGGTAACAAGGAGAGGCCCACCCGCCAAGTGCCAAAGGGAAGAAGATGAAGCCAGTGCCTGGTACTGCCTATAGGAGCACAGGGTGGTTAAGCACTTATCAGCTGCACTCCTCCATTCCTTTGGGAACGACTGAATCCCAGTAGGAAGATGCCAACAGCTCGGGAAAGGAAATCACTTCTTGCTAGGCCACGAGAGACCCAAGTCCAGGCTGCGGGGAAGGCGATTCCTTACAGGTCACCCTGCGCTCCGACAAAGGGAAGTCTCCGTTAGCAACCAGAGGCAGCGCAAAGCCCGTGGGACCGAGCGCAGGGCAGGCGGGACCAGACCCACGGCCTGCCGGGCACCTTCCCACCCCGCCCCACCCTACGCCCTCACAGCCAGCACCACCATCCAAAAAACAACAGCAACCCAGGCAGGAGCCGCTTCCCACGACCAAGGAAGGCCCAGCGACCCGTGCAGCCCACCGCGCTGAGGAGAGGCCCCCGTCTAACCCCCACCCGGCCCTCGGGGGCTCACTGCCGGACCGAGGCGGCCGCCCTTCCCCTCGGGAGGGTTGGAGGGGCCCCGCCGGGCCGGGCCGGGCCAGGCCGGTCGGGTGCCGGTGCCGGTGCCGGTGCCGCCGCCTCCTCCTCCTCACCGCCCGCTCGGCCCCTTCGGGCCGCCCCGCGCCGGCGCACGCGCGCGCC
>VXBU01014129.1:17002-47508 GCA_013400315.1 Bombycilla garrulus
GCTGCTCTCCTCCCTGCCGCTCGGTCGTGCGCGGGGGCCTGCCCCTCGAACCCGACTGCTCCCCATATCTCAGGAGAGCGAGAGGCCGGGGCCCGCCTACCTCCGCCGGGACAGGAGGCTCCCCTGAGCGCTCCCCGGCCCCAGCATCACCTGGGCGGGCGGCACAGCCAGCGGTGCCGTGTGGAGGCGGCCAGGAAAGGCGCAGTAAAGTTGTCCCGTACCCCGGCCGAGACGGGAGGGTGCTGGCAGGCTGCTCCGCCCTGCGCCTCCCCCGCCTCGGCTGCCCGGGGGGAACGCCGGCCCGCAGCCGGTGGAGCATCCTCAGGAAGCGCAGGGTTTGGAGCTGTCAGCTGCTGCAACGTCCCGCTGACGTTTGCGCTCCGCGCTTGGTCTCTAGTTATCTCTGCTGCCAGTTGTACTAGTTCCTGGGACTTTCTCCACAATCTTAAAAGGAGGTCAGAGCTTGTAACTTTTGAGCACAAGAGCCCAGTGACAAGGGTGCCTTGCTCTCACAAACAGGGTTAAGTCAACGCAAAAATGGCTTGTTCACCTTGTGCAGCTCCTTTCTAGGATCCTAGTGACAAAACTGTGTGGTGGTCTTATTTCTGTCAAAATCAATTCTTCCTGCAGGAAGGCACATGTGTGTGCCAGAGCCTGCCATAGGTGACATTAGCTGTCTTCTGTCACTGTCTTCTATTTTTTTTTTCCTAATTGGCTGATCTCTTTAATTGTATACCTTTTGCTGCCACGGGTTTAGTGTACTGTGGTGCTATCTCGCACTCTAAAGTCTCCTGAAAATTTCATTCGGTCCACTTGTAGTTATGTGATCCAGAAGTCAGCATAGTTGGTGTTTCCTCCTAGTTTTCTGTCATCCCTCCTCTTCATGCTTCCAGCTTAAGTTGTTCCAGAGTCCTGGACTCTCTTGCCTGCTATGCACAGAGAAGAGGAAAAAGGAATTGTGTCTGCGGACGTGGAAACTTTTTTTTTTTTTTAATGGATATTTTACAATATGGTACTGTATTAAAACAAACATTACGAAGATGTCTTGTAAGATAGTAAAGAACAGAAATGAGACTTGTAGTATCTATTGATCATGCCTTAATGAGCTGGACAAGATTTTTATACAGGATGCCAATATTGATCTGTGCTTTGTCTTGGACGTGACTGCTGTGGAAGAGGGCCAAGGAGGATGCCAAGGACTGCATCACTGATTCTTGACAGCCAGGAACCTGACCAAAACTCCGGCAAAAAGAGAAGAGTGCTTTTCTCCCACAAACTCCCAATTGTGGTGTCAGTCTGTCTTCCATTCCTAGAAATCTGCGGGTGCTATGGAGGTGGTCGGTAAGCATTTTTTTGACCTTTATTACAATTTACTTTTTCCATACAGCATTGTGTTCCTGCTGTCTTTTCTCTGGACTTTTCATTCATGCCCATCTTGGATGAGAGCTAAAACTGTGAGCTCTGCTCCATCTTTCCGAGTTAATCTCCCACTGTGGGCTCAAAACAGCAGTCCCATATGGTGAGAATGCAGTACCTAACCTGCGCATCCACAACCCCCCATCTTTTCAGTCCTCCCAGTTGAATTGTTCTGCTCCAATGCCTACTTAAAATGGGAACTCCCTCTGCAATATGTTTGACAGTTTCTAGTTCTGTCCTGGTCCTTCTGACCCACCCTCTCACTGTGTTAATACTTTTGTCCTAGTCCTTTCCCTGTAAGGTGAGCTCTTTTTAGAGAGGAACACTTTGGGATTCTGTTATCAAGTGTACCTTGTCAGCTGATCGGGGAAACAGTTCCATTCATCAGCACAAATTCATTATCATGTTGATCTTAATGGGTGTTTGTTTTCCCTTCAGTGCCAGCACACTGCAGCAGTAATCAACTCTCAGGTCAGAAACCATAGCACACAAGACTATTAATGAGGCTGATACTTATATTAGATCTACATTGATAACAGAACATAATAGCACCTGAACAATGTATGTCTACAGGGCATAGAAAACAAAATTTGACATTACAGAAGGTGCCTTTCTGCCAGCTTCCTGATGGCTGATGGTGGCTTTCCAGCCATGCAAAATGTTAGGCTCTATTTTTCCAATAAAAAGCAGCACTATGTACCACATAGGATTTGGTTTGCCCCTAATACTTCTAGTTTGTCTGCCTTATGGAGGCAGGCAAAGCCACTTCTCCCCAGAGATTGGGAATGGACTTGAGAGATGGCGTTTTGAACTTGTGACATATGTTTCCTTCTGCTGTCTTAAGAATAAAATGATAACTGGTTGATACTTTTTTGCCCTATAGGAAACTTGAGGTTGCTAGACCTGCATGGCTCCTACTGATAACTGCTCAGTGCCTGACAAAGTGGAAAGAAAAAAAGTGAACATTTTTGACTTTGTGAAAACCTCTTAAAAACATGCGTTCATAGTGCAGCCATGCACTATGGGGTTGCTCAAAGGTGAAAAGCGAAAAAAAAAAAGCAGAGGAGCCAAAATGGAGGGCTTCTATTTGACCAAGGAGATTGCCGAGAACAGGCTCTCTCCATCCAGGAAGCTAAAGAGATCTTCAAAACAGCAAGTCAAGTCTTGCAGCGACCCAGGAAACCGCACAACTGGCTGGGGCTGCGACTGCAGAAATAGTTGTCAGAAAGGCTGAGTGGCACTGGAAGGTGTGATCCATGAGAGCTGCTGTTTTATCTACAGATACTTCTCTTGATGTCTGCCCCTGGAACACTCTTCAGGAGCACCTTGGCATGGCAGTGCAAGCAGCAGTGTGGGGGAGCAGAGTTGTGAGCTGATGTGAGTGAGCCTGTGCTGTTTGAGGCCCCCAGCCCTCCTGCCTGGCAACGTGAGGAAAGGCTACAATGAACTGCTGAGTGCCTTGGTACTTGTTACAACACCCTACTTGCTCACTCTGCTGAAGCACTTGGACTCGGAAAAACAAAGCTGATGATGAGGCTCAAAGAAACTGAAGTTAATGTGCCTGGCACTGGTGGCCCCTGCTATTTTATTGATCTTCATGTGCGTTACAGCCTGTTTAATAGATCTTCCTGAGTTCCTGGCTTGTGCTGGTGCACTGGCCTAAAGAGTCAGCTTGTCTGCTGTGCATCCAGGAATTCCTGAAAGTGCTTGCAGGGCAAAAGGAGCCCTACACATCAAAACACAGCCTTCTATTGCTGCCCAGACTGAGCCTCTCAACAGTTGCTGATTTCACTCTCAATGCATTCACAGCCAATGGTTTCCCTCAAGAAGAAAATGAAACTGAGAGGAAAGCAGCTGAAAGTAAAACTAATAAAAGCAAACCTCATTCTTTTATAGCATGAAATAGAAAGACTGTGACCTTGTAGAGCAGTGTTTTGGTATCTGTTGCAGACCATGCCAAATAGTTGAAAGGCTTAGGTTAGGGCATGTGCCCAAAAGGGACACGTGAAGGTGATTCTATCTGTTGTAGAAGTCTGGCCATTGTGAACACATCCCTGCTCTCTGTGACTGTGGCAGACACCTGCATCTGTGGAAAAAGTTGCTTTGGCAGCCTTAAACCTTCTAACCAGCACCTGCTGTCTGTGCTTCAGTGTCCCAGCGTGCATCACTGTAGTTGTGAAAGCTACTTAAATGTTATTTGCGGGGGATTGGGTTCCTGTACATTCTAGATTTCCAAAAAAGGCCTTCATTAACTGTATAATAGTCGTAGTAACAGTGGTGGTAAAGGTAGTTCCTCCTTGAAAACACATGGTGTTAATTGTGCTAAGCAAATCAGGCTGTGTTAGAGAATGTTGGGCAGACTTGAGAGTGTTAGTTATTGTCAATTGCTTTAAACCATGTATTTTAGACAATCATCTAATTTAGCACAGCTTTCAGTCTCAGTTCATAGTGAAGTGCTTCTTTCTGGGTGTGATTTTGGGGTGTGTATATAGGTTCAGCTGTGGATGTCACTGAGTGTTGGCACAGGTGTGCCTACCCACAGGGCTCTTGGTGGGTGTCGGCCTTTAATAATGTTACTAAAAGTGCCTTTTTCACAGAAATGTGTATCTCAGTTGCTACAGCTATCAGGCTGCATACTGGGATGCTCAGCCACCAACAGATTTTTAACCATGGAGGCAGCCAGAGTGGCTGATGGAGGCGTCCTTGGTCTGTCTCTGCCATGTCACCATTGTGGCTACTGTGTGCAAGTGTCCTCCCATGTACTGTGTGAGCAGTGCAGGTTTCTGCCAGAAATGGTGCTACACCGTTCTAGGAAAAATCATTCCTGAAGCACTCTCTTGTCCTTTTGGAGCTAGTACAAATTTTCTGTTTTGTTTCTGTTTTATTTTTTCATTCTCTTGATGTTCCTGCAGGGAAGGGCAAAGGAAGTTTGATTATTGCAATAGCTGCAGTCAAATTTTGTTGGTAGCACAACTGCTGGCCTACAAAACTGCAGCTCTCCACTGCTGAAACCTCCACGTGTGCTCATACAAGTTGCTTTGCATGTCTGCCCCTCAGCACTGTAGTGTAAAGTACCTAAAATTTGAAAATAATGCTTATTCATGTTTTCTCTTTTCCTTCTGCCCCCTCAGAAAACAGAAAGGGGACATCAAATATGTGAAAGACTTAGGGGATGCTCTGGATTTTGGTGCCCAGGCGTTCTCTGCAGTGAGGTCTGGTTGGCTTTCTCTGGCTGTCCAGTCGTGTTTCAGGGGAGCAGCAGCATCTTTGTAG
Source organism: Bombycilla garrulus (assembly GCA_013400315.1). Lineage (NCBI taxonomy): Eukaryota > Metazoa > Chordata > Aves > Passeriformes > Bombycillidae > Bombycilla > Bombycilla garrulus. Next base: position 21,692 of record VXBU01014129.1, read on the forward strand.
CAGAGACTGTGGAGTACCCAGCTAAGGAATTTCTGCGGAGAAAATATCTGCTCCCTTTTCTGTTTTCCTTGAATGAAAACATGTTGGAGTGTTCACTTAAATGTGGCTTTTAAACACTGGTTACATCAAAATGTGATACTTGGTATTCTTACTTGCTTTGAAGTGTATTTTCCTGCATAAATGAACTCTGAGCTCAGACAAACAACCTTGTGTGGTGTCACAAGGAAGTAGCTGTCACCAAAACTGGTTTAAAAAACAAAACAGAGCCACCACAAAGGGGTCCTGGAAAAAAAATCCTTCTCTTTCAATAAAGCACATGGATTGATTGTGCTTGTAGCTGAAGCTGATTTTGAAATTGTTTGCCTGACATCTGCAAATGGATATTCAATCTTTTTTCCAGCTGGTGATGGTGAGTCCAACTTCAGAGCAATATGACAGTTTGCTCCAGCAGATGTCAGAGAGGATTGATGAGGGATGTGGGGAGACCATCTATGTCATTGGACAAGGATCCGGTGAGTGTAGCTTCCCCAGCAAAACAGCAAAAAATATTCAAATTATAGGAAAAATCTGGTTCATCTAACTAGACTGCTGCTGAAGGTAATGCTTACTTTTCCCGAATAACTTGGAAATGTCCATAAAATGTAGCTGAATATGTGGGATAGATTATTTTATTTTATTCCTGCCAATAACTGTCTCACGTAGTGGAGCTAAACGTATAATTTTTTTTTTTTTATAAAATGATGCAAGTTCTTTCTTGGAAATAAGGCATACGTGTCTGAGCACAAGGAAAAGACGAAGAATCTAAAATTATAGTAACAACTGTAGCACAGATGTCCTCAATGCCTGTGAAGGTCTTATTCTGTCTGATTTTGGTCACTGCTCTGTTGGAAATAACATATTTTTACCCCACAGGAATGTATTATAGATGTTTCACATAGACAAAATATATGCTGCTGACTTTCTGTGATAGTATGTGTCTACGATGGAGGGAAAGGTTTTCCTTTGCTCAGCATGAGACCTTTATTGTCACATTAATTTGCACGTGACTGCAGTCATTTGCCTTTGCAGATTTTAGCAATTAGCATGGATTACATTTTTGTTCTTTTTGACCATTTGAATATTTGCATCTGGTGCTGGTAAAATAATACTGAGCATGCCCCTGCTTTGAAATTGAAATTTCTGAATATAAAATAATTGTCTATGGTTATCATAAGGCGAAAGGCATGTTTCAAGTGTACTTGATATCTACCGAATATGAAGTTGTCATGATCAGACATTTGCTGTGTTTGAGGAAGGATACGAAACCCTGCCAGGGTTGGCTGAAATAATGGGGGCAGAGACCTGTGTAACCTCAGAACTGTGTGCTTTTTGGGTTTTCTTGGAGTTTTGTGAAGCAGCCAAAATAGAGGAGAAGCTAGAATTAGATGGCCAGTGTTAATGCAGGCAGTATCACAGGGATTACACTCTTGCCTCCAAGCAAGCTTCCCACATGTAGTCTGTATCCTTGGACTTTGGGATAAGCACATCTGCAGTGGAGATCTAGCTAGTCAGGCTAGTACCATTCTTGTAGGATACCATGTGAGAGTGTTTACTGGTGGTTTTCGCAATTATTTACTTAGAAGTAGGCATTTGTTTCTTAAAATACGATCTTAAACTTCTGACTTAGTTTTGAGTTGAAACAGAGTTGAGGAAGATGGGGATATTTTCAACAGAGAAAGGGTCTTGGTATCCCTGGCACTGTTGCTCCTCATTCCCTTTCAGCATCTGTGATTTTGATCATCCCAGATACCCAACTCAGCTGACTGAGAAGCAATTGAAGACTGCCACAGGAGGATTATTAGTTCACTAGTAGTGACCTTTCCCTTTCTCCCTTGGGTCTTGCCCTCTCCTGTCCCCTATTTCTTGTTCCCCTCCTATAACCCAAGACTCGTTTTAGTTTTCCTCAGTCTCAGCCAGCTTATGAGCAAAGTTGGAAATCACCCAGTAACTCTGCTAGTTTTAGAGCTGGGCAGTAATTAAAATGCTGATAAGTTCATGCAAACTGCAGTTCCTGCTTACCAGCCAATGAGTCAACCGTGCATATGAACATGTACACGCGGCAGTAACTTTGGTCATCCGGGTGCAGTGTGGCTCTCCACCTTTGTTTGTTGTTTTGTGGGCAGCTTTTACCCACAGAGGAGATTCTGGGGTCAAATCTGTGCACCTTCACAACACCTGGATTGGGAAAGAAGCAGTGGTGGCCTTGGCCCTGTCTAGGTAGTTGCCACTGGCATACTCTGTCAGCTTTTTTGCTTGGGTGAGCTGCTCAGAGGAAGCAGTGCCTCCTTGGTTTTTTTCTGGTCTTATGTGCTGTCAGCATTTCTTTCAAGTGCTACGATGAAGGCAATGAAACATGCCAAAAACATTGTTTTAACTGGAGGATGTGGGGTCTGAAGAAATTGCTGTGCAGGTCAGACTTGCAGAAAATGTGTATTTGGGGTGTGGTTTTATAAAATAAGCTGATTGTTTACAGTGTTCCCACATTTACTGGCTAATTGTGGTGATGCTTCAGGAAAAGCTATCCTTTTGCTAATGCTTTACCTTTTGTTGCAATATGGGAGGAGATACTTTATCTGATCGAAGGACACAAAGTACCTTCAACACATGAAGTAAGGGAATTAGATGGAAATGTCTTTCTTGCCAATCCCTTTGTATTTGCTTGTAAAAATTGTGAAGAGAACTCCTTTAGATGAAAGATGGTGCTATTCTAGTGTCTTTTAGAGTGAAGAAGATCATCCCTTTTTATTTTTGGCCAAGGGTGTTTACTCTGTGTACATGGCTGACATCTCCAGTCCACGTATAAATCCCAATGGACAGAAAAGTCCCAGGCAGGATGACAGTGCTGCTGCCTGTTGCAAGGTGGTGCTCACTGACTGCCCTTTGTCTCCTCAACACCACACCAGACGGGACCGAGTACGGGCTGAGTGAGGCAGACATGGAGGCGTCCTATGCCACGTTGAAGAGCATGGCAGAGCAGATCGAGGCAGACGTGATCCTCCTGAGGGAGCACCAGGAGGCCGGTGGCAAGGTGCGCGACTACCTCGTTCGGAAACGTGTGGGTGACAACGACTTCCTGGAGGTCAGGTGAGGAGCCGGGTGGAGACAGGCTTAGTCAGCTGCTCAGCTGCATTTTTACCATGTGAGCAGTGCGTGGTGCTGAGCCAGCAACGCCGCTTTGAGTCTGGGTGTTGGAGCTGCCCAACAAAGGGAGTCCAGCTTTACCACTCCTTGCTGATGAAATTGCCTTTTTGTTGTTGCTCTCTCTTTTGCGAGCAAACTGTTGGTGACAATTTGCCTGTGTTTTGCAGAGGGCTGTTTCTCCCAGGGTGACAGCCTTACAGGTGGGGGCATCTTTTGTATGCTGGTTTGCCAGAGGGGAGTCACACGTGCACATGGGGCTGTATGTATGTGTATATATGCACACTGCTGGAACACAGTACTTTTGACAAAGGATTCAGTTCTGTTCCAAGACTGTGATGATCCAAGTCACCTTTTAATGGACGTAGACTAGTTTATGTAACATGACTTGAGAGTCTGCCCAAACCTGGATGGAGAGGATTTCCAACATCTGCCAACAGCCATAATAGCCACATTGATCAGAGTTAAAGAAGGAGCTTGCTGTAGAAGATGCCTTTCTCCTAAAATATTTCACTTTTTTTAGCTTATTCTTTTCTGGGAACAACGATTTTAATTTTTGTGCTCTACTTAGCACTTGGTGCTGTTGCAACATAAGAAATGTGATGAAGTCAGAAGTGTTCTAGGCCAAGTTGGGATTTAGTCTTCCTTTTGAATTGCCACAATGTTTATGTTGTGTTGCAGGGACAAGTTGGAACAGACACATTCTGTGTGGCATGAATTAACATCACGTTCAGTTGACTATGTTCTGGATACCAGTGACATGTTTCCACAGTCTTCCACATCCCAGTTCTTAGAGTCTGGGATCTCCACTGTTAGTTAATAGCTGTAAAAGAATCTCTGCTCTGCTTGTGAAGCTCTAACATTTTTAATTTCTGTTTGAAGAATAGGGAGCAAAAGCCAGTTACTTGCAGGAACAGTGATGTTTGGGTTTTTTTGATCACTTGTTCATTTCTTCAGGTACTGTATTTTACCAGGCTCCTTTTTCCTTTCCCCTGCAGGGTAGCAGTGGTTGGCAATGTGGATGCAGGGAAGAGCACCTTGCTGGGTGTCTTGACTCACGGCGAGTTAGACAATGGCCGGGGCTTTGCTCGGCAGAAGCTCTTCCGCCACAAGCATGAGATTGAGTCAGGCCGCACCAGCAGTGTGGGCAATGACATTCTGGGCTTCGACAGCGAGGGCAACGTGGTGAACAAGCCCGACAGCCACGGTGGCAGCTTGGAATGGACAAAGATCTGTGAGAAATCCACCAAGGTCATTACGTTCATTGACCTGGCTGGTCACGAAAAATACCTGAAAACCACCGTCTTTGGCATGACTGGCCACTTGCCTGACTTCTGCATGCTTATGGTAGGTAGCAAGAAAGATGGACTCCAGATGGAGTGGGGCTTTCACAACTTTAACAGCCTCGACTTCTTTCCTATTGCAAAGTGCCTGTGGGGCTTTGGAGGGAGGCAGCATCTCACAGTACAGGAGAGCAGAAGCCTCTCTGGCTATCTGTCCTGTACTGTGAGGCAAGTGCCCCAGGACTATCAGTCCTAGACAGGCCCAAGGTTTGAGATTCTTGAAAATGGAAAGATTTCTGAATTTCAGAAAACCTTGTTAAAACTGTGGAGAAAGTAGTCAGTCCTCTGCCAGTGTCCAGCGATGTCTGAGATGAGCTTGGTCTGGTCATGCAGCCCCAGTAGCACATCTACAGCCTAATCATGGTCTACTGCATGTTTGACACAAGGCCTTCTCTGTAATCCAGCTTACTGCAGAAGGAACATTGACATACCTGTGTTTTATATCCCTGGTGTAGGTTGGGAGTAATGCTGGGATTGTTGGAATGACCAAGGAGCACTTAGGCCTGGCACTTGCACTTAACGTTCCTGTCTTTGTTGTGGTGACCAAGATTGACATGTGCCCTGCCAACATCCTGCAAGGTGAGTCTTACAGGCTCTCTCCAGGACTTTTTCTTACCTCTGTGTGTGTGTTGCTGTCCTCTGCTTGGGTTCAGGAATTACTGCTGGAAGAAAGCTGCATAATCTGGTTCTGACTGCATCCTAAACACCCTCCAGAAGTCTATACTTTTCCCTTGCTCATTTTGCAGGTGGTTGACTTTTATTCACCATGTCAAAATTACTCACGCTGGGGACTCAGTTGAGCAGTCCAGAAGTGTTTGCTACAAGGTTTTGCTTAATTGAGCTCTAAGAGGAGCAGCATGCAGTTGGCGGTCGGGCTTTGCTTTCTCTCTGGGTATTTAAACCTGGAGGAAAAGTCTGGAAGTTCTCTTGAAAGCTGCTTTCCTCCCTGCCCACAGTTTGAGTGTGATCTTAAGGTGTGATCAGACTCCATCTCCCGCTGCTCTTAGTGAAGGGGCAGCTGCTTGTTACCTCCTGCTCACCTGGGCACTTCTCAGGTATGCTGGCATAACTACAGCAGCTCCTTCTTCTTGTCTGAACAATCAACCAACACTAAATAAATCATGATTTAAAGCAGCTACATATGTAGGTATGGTAGCAGGATGGGAGGCAGGACTAGACTCAAGCAAGGATGGCAATAAGTCACATAGGCTAGTGGTTTTTTTTCTCAGCAGAGTTAAAACAGCACCTCTAACCCCAGCACTGTCCCATTAACCTATGCATGATGTTTTTTCAGGCTGTAACCTATTCTCACTTTTAAAATTCTCTTTAAGCATTTCTCAGACCTTGAGAAACATGTTGTGGTTAATTAGAGCAATGAGGGTTTTTTTATAATCAGTCCTAAGAATCAGGGAAGTGAATATTCCTGGTGCTGTCTGTAGTTCAGTTCATTACTATAAAAATCCTAAATATGTTTCAGGCAAACAGATGCATGTGATCAGAAGATAATCTGCATATCTCTATACTAGCTATTTGGCAAATAAATGTAAGGCCCGACCATAAGATAATACCTGGGAAGGAAGGAGAACCTTTGGCTCAGTGTGAGGAGGGAAGAGCTGCTCTTGGGAGAAGCTACTCCCATGACATGCTCTGTTGAAAGTAAATAGACTCGAGATTTGACTCAAGTATATCTGTGAAGAGCAGATGGCCTGATTAGTTGTTTGTGTTTCTGTATCCAAAATATTACTTTCCCATAGGCAATTATTTGCTCTTTTAAGCCCTTAGTACGCTTTTCTGTTTTTCCTTTATTTATTGTCAGGCACTTTGTAGGAGGTTGATGCTAGTGCATCAGGTAATGCCCCTGCTGGATGCTGGATATGAGACTTAGAAAATAAGAAGAGGCAAAAGCTGAAAATTTGGAGCCATGAGATTGGTCCCAAAACACTGATTTCTGAATATGATCCACCCACATTGTCCTAGTCCATGATGATAATCTTTACCTCCTTCATGCTTCTCCAGCCTCCTATGGCAAGTTGGCTGTTAGGGAAAATGTATTGAAGTTTGCTTGGTCAAAATTGATTTCCAATTCACATATTCTCAAATATTTCTGTCACCGAGTCCTGATTTTCAATTTTTCACTATGAAAAATCCTTTCTAGAAAGAGGAAATACCTTGTAACTCCTTAAAGCTACTAATAGACAGCTACAAAACATCTACTTCACAGCATTGCAATCTTGTCTGTTCACGTATGGCGTTGCTTGGTAGCAAGCTAGCTGGCATGAAATGGAAGATGCAATGGTTCCTGAGTCCTACCTGGGCTGCAGCAAACTCACAGTCTCACCTTTAGCCATCTTCTCCTGTCTTATCTGTGGCCAGAGCACCCGTCTCCCGTCGGGAAGAGACCCCAAAAAAGGGATTTGTATAGACGGGAGAAGCTGCCCTAACAATATTCATTTCACCCTTTAAGAAACCCTGAAGCTGTTACAGCGACTGCTGAAGTCCCCAGGGTGCAGGAAGATTCCCGTGCTGGTTCAGAGCAAGGATGATGTCATTGTAACAGCCTCCAACTTCAGCTCAGAGAGGTAACGGGAGTAGAGGAGAATCATTTCTCTTTCAATCCTATGTGGAGACTGGGTGAGGAGATTCAGAGAGTCCCATTGTCTAGATGTGTGAAGGTTGCATCTGCCATGTGGTGTGTTGGTTCCATAAGAGTGTGTTCATTTTGAGGCTGACCTGCTTGTGTTCTCCTCTCTGAGGCAGAAATGAGAGGCTGCTTCTGGGCAGTCTGCAGAAGACAGCAGGGCATTCAGCTTCCTTCAGTCCTTCCTTCAGAACCTTACACCTTTTCCCAAATGTCATTGGAAGGCAGAGGCAATGTTGCAGGTTTTGAAACGTGGGGTGTTGTGCAACTGCTTGCCAGGCTCTCCCTTCCTAGCACTGTGTATTGAATTAGTCCCAAGATTTTGGATATCTCCCTACATATGGAAAGCCAGGTAGGAAGGTGAACTAACTCCATTTTCGTCAATTTTCCTTTACAGGATGTGCCCAATTTTCCAGATTTCAAATGTTACTGGGGAGAATCTAGATTTGCTGAAGATGTTTCTTAATCTCTTGTCTCCACGGACCAGTTACAGGGAAGAAGAGCCAGCAGAATTCCAGATAGATGATACTTACTCTGTCCCGGTAAGGGGCCTGCTATTTGGAAGAATATTCTGTTCCCTCTTTTAGGATGAAGAAGGTATCTCCTCTAGAGAGGAGAGTTCTAGAGCTCTTCTTCTGGCCTGGTAGAGTAACCACAATTACTGGTTGTTTTTTTTTTGACATAGGGTGTAGGAACAGTGGTCTCTGGTACGACACTGAGGGGCCTGATCAAGCTAAATGACACCCTGCTGCTGGGGCCAGATCCCCTTGGCAACTTCCTCCCTATTGCTGTCAAGTCCATCCACCGCAAGAGGATGCCTGTCAAGGAGGTGCGGGGAGGTCAGACTGCCTCCTTTGCCTTGAAGAAGGTGAGATGATCTTCTCCAGACCCCCAGGACAGGAACTACCCTCTTAATTTTCAAGTGTTCTCGGAGTTCAGCTGCAGTAAGGCTGTTTCTGCAAACATCAGCTGCCTCATTTTGCAGTCAGATGGAATCCCATAGAACCTCTGTAGTTTCACATTCTGTTTTTTCCTTCTTTTTCCCAGGGGATAGCAATGCCACTAGATGTTGGAGATAGCTAAGAAAGTGGAGACATTGCAAGAAAAGTCTCCTTTTGTGCTGCATTAGTAGCTTGGACAGCATATTTGCACTACTTCTCTTGGCTTGTAGGACCAGCTGCATTATTTGGGATTTAAAAATCAGCAACATTTGATATGACTCCTCTTGCAAAAAGTTTCTGTCAATAGAAGCTGCACTGATTTTAAGGAGGTATAGTTTAAGCTACACCATACTTCATGTGTTCAGGCTTATCATGTTGTATTAACAGACGTCATGATTTTGGAGAGATCATTTTCTTGGATAATATGCAACCAGGATATATGTTTTGCTTTTAAAGGATCAGTGAGGTAAATATGTCAAGTGTCTGGCATTTCCAGTACTCTAAAGCTTCCTTATAAACTTCATCTGAATTTGATTTTTGCAACCTTTACTTAATATCCTATATAACATATAACTAAGGAGCTCGTGCTTTGCCTTTTGCCTTTTGCTGGGCATGAGATAGTATCTGTGAAATCCCTTAGGATTCTGCTGGATGCAGTCAGCTGGAGCAGCAGATTTATACCCTGGAGAGTCATGATAAGGTGTTTTGACTCTCTGCTTTTCAGATCAAGCGTTCTTCCATCCGGAAAGGCATGGTAATGGTGTCGCCCCGCCTGAATCCACAAGCATCGTGGGAGTTTGAAGCAGAGATTCTAGTGCTCCATCACCCCACCACTATCAGCCCACGATATCAGGCCATGGGTACGTGTGTCAGTTGGTTTGTCTTTGTTTCCCAGTGGTAGTGCTTTGTATCAGATCTAGTCTAAGATAATTTTTCTCCTGATGTCTCTGCCAACCACATTATACGCCACAGCTCCTGGTTTTGCCTTTGCCAGCATTGTGGAAGAGAGAGGGAAGGGAGTTTTCAGAGGAGGGTGGGGGAGGCTATAAAGTAAAAAAGGAGATGTGTACCCTCAAGTGTACTTGGAGCCTGCCTGTGCTATATCTCCATGGTACAAACATTCTCCACTTTCAAATGCTGATGGAAAGACTCATTTTGGGTCCTGCCCTCTAGCCCAGCTGCTTGGTGTGTAGGATTTTGTTGAGGGTGCTTCAGGACAGGCACGATTTGAAGGCAGCTGTTCTAGCTTATGTGCACGTTCTTTTTGGGGGTGGAACAAAGGCAGGTGCATGGCCCATACGGTCTTTGCTGTAGGGTGAGGAGCTGCCTCAGATGTGTCTCTGAAGCTTGTTCCACTGACGGGCCTGGCTGCTGAAAGCCTTTGTGCTTTACCTTCACAGTGCACTGCGGCAGCATCCGTCAGACGGCCACGATTCTCAGCATGGACAAGGACTGCCTGCGGACAGGGGACAAAGCCACGGTGCACTTCCGCTTCATCAAAACCCCGGAATATTTGCACATAGACCAGCGGCTGGTCTTCCGGGAAGGCCGCACCAAAGCTGTGGGTACCATCACTAAGGTAAAGGCTGCCGAGCCCCACCTGCCTTTTCCCATTAGCTGCTTACACTGAGAAGCCAGCAGGAGAATCTGGATAGCTCTGGAAAAGTGAGGGAAGAGGCTGCGCTTCAACCACAAGCGTCAGCGCTGACGTGGGTCGAGGATGACCAGTGTGCTTTGTCGTGTGGTGGGTCTTACCTGGTGTGAATGGGGGAATGTAAAGGGAGGGGCTGAGCCTTAGGCTGCTGGTTCTTAAGGCTCAGTCTCTTTCTGACATCTTGTAGCTCGTCCATTTGAGTCATGTTGTGGAGGTTAGAGTGTCACCTCAGCCAAGTGGCCCTTTCCAAGGGTGGAAGAAGAAAGTCTAGGTTTCTTTGAACAGCTGCTGCTGCTGCATTCTTCTCCAAGATGTTATTTTTACAAATTCTCCTGAAGCTTTTTGTTAAAAAGCAGCATTGAACCTTGCCAGATCAGCCTGGTTATTTTAATGTTGAGTTTGGCCTCTCCCTTTGCAATTTGCAGCTACTCCAGACTACCAATAACTCACCAATGAACTCCAAGCCACAGCAGATCAAGATGCAGTCAACGAAGAAGGGAGCTGTTACGAAACGAGAGGATGGTGTTCCTGCTGCTGGGATGGCAGCTGGAGGCCCAGCAGCGGGGGATGAGGCTCCTTCAACAGCTGCAGCAGCACTGACACCTACTGCCCTGCAACCATTGGTAAGTGAGGAGAATGCCACATCTTTACTAGCTGTTTGTGTCCTGGTTTCACCTGTTGGAGGAGGGGCACTCTAAAGCACAAGTATTATTCCCTCATACCTCAAACTCACCTTGCCAGAGAAACAAATAGACATATAAGTAATCTCACAGCAGGAATTGTCATTCTTTGATGATTGGATGACTCCATGGGTGACCTTCCAGCAGACAGCAGCTCAGGGTACTGGGCCAATTCAGGTTGTACCTCAGGAAGTGTCTAGTCTAACCTCCTGCACTAAATAGGATTAGCTGTGAGGTCAGACCAGGTTGCTCAGGGTTTTATCCAGTCATGTCTTAAAAAGCTTCCAGGGAGGAAGACTGCACAACCTCCCTGAGCAGCCTGTTTCACTTCTTTGGCCATGTGGACAGTGATGAAGTGTCTCTATATACCCAGTAGCTGAACTAGTGAAATATCTAACAGCCAGTCACAGAATGAGTCCTCAATGTCTGAATGAGAGGTAGACTATCCCTACACTAGAGAAACGACAACCTAAGTATTAGGCACAGATTGCCTGCCCTGTCAAAAAATAAGGATGGGGACATCCAAGAAGAAGGAAAGGCTTTAAATTTCTCTTTAGAGAAATTTATCCAAGTTGTTTTGTTGATTAGGACTTCTCAGTTTAGCTTGCCCATGGAGGATACCTAGTCTTTCTGGCCTGAAATGAATAGAAACTCAATTCTCACTGCAGGCTTTGGGAGCCTCCTGATCAGTTTTATTACTGATGGAAGAAAGATCTTCTCCTTGTAGGGTACTTCCTCAGGAAGTGAAGGGTTCAGGAACCCACTGTGTCAAGTGACAGGTGTTCCCCATCTTAATTCTATCTATACTAGTTGCTATGGTCAAATCTCACCCTCTTGAGCCAGACTGCTCATCAAAGAGCACCCCCATGGCAGGGGTTCTGTCCCTCTGCATATGCCTGGGGCTTCACACCAATCCACCATCTCGTCCTTGTCTTTTTGTAGCGTCACTGTGGTTGTAAGTAGTGGTCCCAGCTTGCTCTTTGTTTCATCCCTCCCCCTAAGACTCTGGGTTGCTTTTGTTCCTGCTTACATCTTCCTCTCTCTCCTTGCTGCGTCCCCTCAGCCTGCACTGGATGAAGAGCCCCACATCCGTGAGGGCAATAAGGTATTTGGCTGCTCTCATAGAGAAACAGTGGGTTTGCTGAGGTTGGGAAAAGAGTCAGATGAGCCTGAGAACCATGGTAGGGGGTGGGGGGCTCTCCTTCAATTCTGCACAAAGTCAAGGGAGCCTGAAGCCTTGATTTCCTGTATGCTGAAACCCATGGCACCTGCTGGCTCTCATGGGAGTGAAGCATTTTAGAAGTTTGGGAAATCAAAGTCTTCCCAGCTTGATGGGCAAAACTTGGTGATGCATCTGCCTCTCCTCTTTCCATCGTGGTGTGTCTGTCTCCCTCCTGCAGTGGTAGAAAGCTGATCAGTCACAACTGCCCTGCTGCTGTCCGAATGTGTGTGTGATCTGAATTCCTGCTGTGTTGATATCCCAGCTGAGGGGTTGCTTTGCACTAAAGTCAGTCTTGTTTTTCAGTCAAAAGTCGGAGGAGGAGGCCGTCGACGTGGGGGTCAGCGCCATAAAGTGAAATCTCAGGGAGCCTGTGTGACTCCTGCCAGTGGCTGCTGAATTTCTTATTCCTCCTCTCTCTGAGGAATTCCTCCCCATCCCTTCATTTCTTATCCAAAAGATCCAGAGCAGCGTAAACCAAAACCCATCCCAGCTGATTGGCTGCAGAAGAATCGTCCCTCCTCCCTGCAGGAAGCGATGGAGAGGAGCACACTTTATAAGCTAATGAAGGTGATGAAACAGAGAACTGAGTAACTGACACCTTCCTCCTCCCCCTGTCGACACATTTTTGTACATCATGGGCTTAGTTTTTATTCTTATTAGGTTTTATTATATTTTGTGTGCATGAAGATGAGAGGAGAGTCTGGATAGAGCTGCAAAGAGCCAGTTAGTTGCCTCCCTCCTCCTTCACCCCTTTCTGTCCACAGGACTTGCTGCTCTCCCTTATTTGCTGTCTCAGATCCAGGGGTTATCAGATGCCTGAAATTTCAGACTTGCAAAGGTTATAAGAAATTGTTTAGGACGGCTCCATGGAGCATTGTTTCATCACCACTGTGGCCTTGTGCCAAATATGTTTTGGATTCCCTCCCTCTTAAACTATTTCTAAGTGGATTTAATTTAATGTTGTAATGACTGAAGTTTGAAGGAGATGGTGAGAAAGTTCCTTAGTTGGAGATCCAAGAGGGAAACAAACTGGAAAGCAGTTGTTAAGTTCAGGGATCCTATGCTCCATATCCTCAAATAATGTTGATAGCACTTACAATTTTAACTAGTGACAGAGTTAAATGGGCAGACATTTACCCACCCCGTTCCCCTTCCCATCATGCTGCTTTTCCTAGTGTTTGTTCAGTGCACCTTGGAGCAAATCTAACCTGCCTCTCAAGGCTGCAGCAGCTCCACTGACAGTATTAAGAACAGTGCAGGAGCACTCTGTCCCTTGAGCCAGAGAAAGCCTTCTCACATCGATGGACAGAGGTAACAGGTGGCAAGATACCTTTGGAACAGAGATACCAGGCTAACATGACCTCCCCTTGATGTTGTTTACTCCAAGATTTCCAAACCCTTTTTTGGAACTCACTGGCCAAACTTTGCCATGGCAGAGGTAGGATTTGTCTTCTCACCTCTTGGCCAAAGAGGGCAGCGACAAATTGGTAGCAAATTTATAGAAGTGCTTTCAAGGTTGGAAGTATGTGGTAATTTTTCTGACTTTCACAGATTTTTTTTTTTTTAAGATTTTATTTTTCTTAATGAGAAATTCTGGCTTCTCCAAGAAGGCCCTGCAAGGACAGTTTACAAATTAATGTTGGAATGGTTCAAAAACCATTCCATGAGTTTTTCAAATTATTGATTCCCTGCTTATTTCCTTCTAACCCTGCCTCCTCGCTTGGCTCTGGTGAGGACAGAAATTATCCTCTGCCAGCTTGTGGCAATCTCTGGGAGCGCAGTAGTATTTTGAGGAGATGGCATCCTCAGCAAATCATGGCTCTCCCCAGCAGGCACGGTCAAGCTTGGTTTCTCTGAGGGCTTCCTCCTCCAATGAAGGACTTTTATTTTAATTAGAGAGAGACTGCAAAGTTTCTGTCCCTCCTTAGCAGGTTGTTCCTGTTCCTCACTCTGTGTCACCTGTGTGGAGTCCATTCCAGGTCACCGTGTGACTCAGGGTAGGCTTCCAGGCTGGCTCAGTGGCAGAGCGCATCTCCTGCTGCCAACACCAGCACTCCAAGAGCATTAAGCGGCACGGGAGAGGCGAAAAACATGGTTTGGAGACGAGGGTCCTTTGCCTTAGAGACTGCAGGGGGTGGAAGGGGGAGGTCAGACAGTCCTTTTCCAAGCTGTTTGCCTAAATACCAGCACTCTCTTGGCGAGGGAGGAACCATAGGCGGCTACAACACTAATAGCACCCGCATTGTGAGGGGGTGTGAGGTGTGGCTGAGCAGGGCACAAGGGCCTGGCTTGTTTGTCTTCTGGCCCTGTAGCAACATCAAACTGCATCTGATTTCACTGCCCTCTGCTTCTGAGGGGAGCAGGGAGCTCCAGGCGGTTTTCTCTTTCTCCATTCCTTGTGCTCCAAATGAAGGAGACTGCCGAGACTGAAAGAAGGTTCACTTCAATTTGTGCAAAGGAGGTGGTGTGATCTCTCTTTTGTGACCAGCATTTACAGATCACTCAGGCTGGTGTGATCTATAAAATAAATTTTAAAAAAGTTTGTTCCAAGTAAAAGTGTGTCGTCTTGACTTTTGTCCCTCTGGAAAACCAGGCTGAAATCCAGAGGAAGTAGGTTTGCCTGGCACTAGGTTCCTTTGCTGCCTACAAGAGGCTGTACTCACAGTGATGGCAGGTGCCTACAAGAGGCTGTACTCACAGTGATGGCAGGACAGGCACGGCACAGCACAGGAGAGCTGCTGCTGAGTCTGTGCACAGCCCTGACAGCTTTGACTCTGGCTAAAATGAAGTGCACCTCGGTGGCAGAGTGGTAAAATGAGAACACGGTGTGGTGGGAGCTGTGCTGTGTGAGTGGGTGTGAAGAGCAGCTCCAGCACAGCACTTAGGGCCAGCCCTCTGAGAGAAACTCCGCTAGAGGATGCAGCATTAGCCCAGCACTTGCAGTGCCTGTGTACTGTGCTCCCTGGGACCTGCCCCTCACTTGTTTCCTCAAATACAGTGGCACTCTCCAGGAGTTGCAAGGAGCCTTTTTCTCTCTCCTCAGTTGATCTCAGAGGTTCACAAAGGCTTCTTCTGCTCTGCAGTGCCCTTCTCCTCCTGGGGAGTGCTGGTCCAGGGCCAGCAGCGAGCAAGCCTGGTGCTAGTGTGGTCTTCTGGGAGGAGCTGCATGGGTATTCCTCAACATAAGCCTTCCTCCAAGCCCAGACAAACAGACAAACTTGTGACCCTCCTCAAGCCAGTTCAATTTCCCATTTTCAGACTTTTTTAAGCACTAAGTTAGCTTTGTCATGCTAAGAAAAATTAGGTATTTCCTTTCTACTTGCTTTGTAGTTGATGAGTAGTTAACAGCCCATGTAAAGGAAAGGAGAAGCACGCAGATACCCTGAATTGGGCTTTGTGTCAGGCTTTATCCCTGCTAACCCAGCCTCCCTTGCTGCTCCTCGAGGCCAAGCTGTGCTCTGCTCAGGGGAAGGCTTGGGAGGTGACTGCAGAGTGAGGACAGCCATGATATCACAGACTTAAGTCTAGTAGAAGTTTTTAGTCCCAAGGAATTGGAGTTTTTAGGAGTAAGTCTTGTTTTCAGCATTGTTTGCATCCTTGAGCCTGCTCAATGACAAGGTGATGATTTTGCTAACTGGCCCTAGAGTTACTTAATCCATCAGGCTGGAAAATAAGGATTTACCATAAAACTACAGAGAAGAGCTCCAAGAACAGCTTTGTCTACTAGCTGTACATCTTTCCCAACAGCAAATTCAGTTATAAAACATCCAAACAACTCTGGGTAGTTTTGATATAATTTATGTCTTGGTCTTTTTTTTTTTCTTGCATAGGCATAAATTACAATCTGTTGATTAAAAAATAAAAGGAACAAAACAGTGCAGCATTTGCAACAGGCTACAGCATCAAACACAAACTCCTGTCTGTAACCATCTGTTTCTGCAGGGCTAATTCATAACATGTGTAGGGCAAACTTGAGAGGGAGGGAGAATAGAAGAGGGAAATGGAGTAAATAAGAGAAATCTGCTCCCACAGCTGTTCTGCATTTCTCCTGCCTCACCAGGCTCATCTTCAGCATCAGCTTTAGGATTAAATGCCCCTGGGACAGCAGTTTTCTGTGCCCTCTTCTTTTGCAGCTCTGGGAAGTGCTGCAGAAATGCTGCAAGCTACACTCTTGAGAGACACTGGCTCTGGGCACTGGGTGTAGGTGCTCAGGCTGCAGGCCAGCAGTGATGCTGAATTTGGGGGCTGAAAACCTACATGTAGCCTCAGCATATGTTTCTGGGGATCCTCACACAGATGGCATGGTGAGACCGCTAAACCAGCTAGAAAAGAGCATGAAGCCCCAGGATGAGCTCTCACTGATGGCTCCAGGGAATTTACTTAGAACTGCAAAGATTTTCAAGTCCAAAAGACAGGGCAAGCTTGCACTGAAGGCCAAATGCTCCCTAACCCAGACAGAGCAGTTAACACCCACAGGGAAGGAGCAGAGATCCCAGTACAACTCCATTTTCAGGGGAAGAGGTCACCTTTCCGGCCTCTCACCAGCATGCCTGATTTACCACAAAGTAATTTTTTTCTTGGGCAAAGACCTTGTCTTTTTCATTACAGCCCAAGCCAGAGACCAGGGAGTCAGAAAAAAAAAAGAAAAAGGGTTTTCCCAAGCTCATGGTTATAGCTCTTGCTCCAGCAGCCAGAGAAAGGTGAGAAAACGGGAGAGTTTCTTGTCTGCTCTCTTTATGATTCAAATAAATACAAGAGCTGGTCTGCCGAGCCCAGAACAGGTCTAGGCATTCACAAAAGCACAGCTCCATGTGCTCAGTGCATTCACGGACGTGACTCCAAGGCAAGCGGGCAGCTGTAGACAAGTTTAAAATAACTTTGGCTGTGGATGCCAAGAATTAAGACTACGCTCACTATAGGAGAGAATTTATAGTCCCTGGCTCTGGCTCTAGGTCAGCTTTCTCCCTGCAGCAGGGCTGCCTAGCTCTGCAAGAGGCTCCAGAGGGTAATTTTAACCTGTTGGAGACAGGACCATGCCCTCTGGGATCACTTCCCCTGCTTGCAGCAAGGAGACCCTTCCGAAGGGATGTGCTGCCTCACCCTCACCCTCCCAGGCTGGCATGGAGGGAGTCAAGGCTCAGCAGCTCTGCCTGATGTCCATCAGGGGATGCTGAAAGGAGACACCCCTTCAGCCCCTCCTCCTCTGTGCCTACAGTGCTTCAAGCAGAGACCACCAGAGTGGGAATCAGTACAGGGTGCTCTCATGTAGGGGAAAGACGATACCAGCACTGGACAGAGCTGAAGCACTGACCATGAGCTCTTTAGCTTTTCTTTCAATCAAACACAACACAAAGCTGGAGGCTGTTAACACCATCCAAGAACAATAAGCCAAACTGTGTGATGCGGGCAGCCAGGAGGTGGAGGGGCCAGACGGCCCTAGCACCCCTCAGCCTGGGGAAGGTCCCTGTGCATCCTGCCTGCAATTCCCTGCCATGCCTCCACCCATCCCAGCAGTACAGGCAAGACTGACATGCCCACTGACATACAGGCAGAACTCCCCCTCCTGCTCCAGCCCAGTCCTCCCACAGCCAGAGCTCAGAGAACAGCGCCATGCCAGTGAGAAGAGGTAGGAGGAAAAGGGAGCCTTTCCAAGAGAAAGGAGGTCAGCCTGCACCAGCCATCTGCCATCGAGGAGCTGAGGGAGCCCTGCAGGCAGGGGGTGACTCTGCATGCTGGCACTGCAAGCCCCGGCGATTGCCCAAGAGCACCCCCTGAGGAGCCCTGCAGAGCCCTGGGGCAGCAGCTCGCACTTGCTGCTAACAGTCAAGTACACACAGATGCAGCCGTGGGCAAGAGGCCACGGCCACGCATTGCAGTCTCAGGGGACATCCAGAGCAAAGAGGGCAGGAACACCTCCAGCACCCCACCAGCAGCAGTGCACAGGGGACCCAGCTTCCACAACCAGCCACCAACAACGTGAGGCCCGTATTTTAAACGGCTCTGCTCATCTTATTCTAGCTTATCCTACTATGTGTGCTATTCTCCTAATAAACAAAGCTCTAGCCCTCTTCACGTCTAAGCCACTCATCCAAGTGGCACCATGTAACATTCTCTGATAAGTACAAATTGCATGGAAAAAGTATTTTTTCCCTTTGTTACTACAAACCCCCCCTGCAAAAAAAAAAAAAAACAAAAAAACAAACCAACCCCAACACCCCAACTGGAACAGTTCTCCTCCCCACCCCTCTTAAAATAAAAATATCAGAACAAACCCCAAAGGAAAAGCAGGCAACAGGAATTTTCAATAGCATCATCAAGCTTAACACTGGGGAGGCAGCCAGCCAGGGAGGCCAACAGCATCGCCAAGACCCAACTCAGCTACTGGCAGCAGAAGGGCTGGGTGGATGGCAGCACCAAGGTGGGCTCTGCCATCAGCACGTGCCCCACTGCTCTCCTCCTGCTGCCCCAAACCGTTAGTTTTATGTTAATACTTCATTAATACTGTCTTATTTCCTCTCTGCCGGCCCAGCACTGGAGGGCTGGAGATCTTTACCCAAACCAACACCAAGGCAAGAGAAGTGACCCTGTGTGGAGGGGATTGGCCACGACTGGTGGCTCCCACCCACTCTGGCAGCACCAAGTCAGGCACCACGGTCCCACACAGCGACCTCCTGCACCCAAGCCCGTGTGAAGCACATCACAAAATGACACATCCCCTTTCCCAAGCCCTGGCCATGCTAGAAAAGAGTGGGACAACAGGGAAGAGGGGCAGTGCAAACCCGATACAAAGTTAGCTTAAAAAGTTAAAATGTCCCATACGCACTGAAAACAAGCCAGGCTGCGCTAGGACCCACGTGGGATGCTCTTGCCTCACGCTCCGGTCCTCGAAGAGTGAAAGCCTCATCCCTTCAACACCAGCTCTTCTCCTCCCCACCAGGGGAGCAGCAAGGGGCAGCTGCTGGCACATGCCAGGATTTCTGTGTGCGAAGCAGTGAACCAGACGCATCCCCTCGTGCTGTCAGCCCGGCAGCATCCTCATCCTGCACGGGGCCGGTGTCAGTGCGCCGGCTCCCCGTGCACGCGGAAGCGGTAGATGCAGGTGTATTCAGGGTGGCCCCAATTGCTCAGCACCCGGATCTCCACCAGCTGGTATGTGCCCATGGAGTCACCCTAGGGGAGCAGGGAAAGGAAAAACCTGAGACCTTGAGGGCTCTCTAAGGCTCAGAAACCCCAGAGGCCCCATTTTCTTCTCAGGAGTCAGATGCTCCAGGGCCAAAGCATTTACCTCCAAGTAAAATGTTTGGATGGGGTCGCCATCGTGGTTGTAGACAAACCGTCCGAGGAGAAGGCCCTCCTCCTCTCCTTCTTCCTTTAAGCCCTGTGGAAGGGTAGGGAGGCAGAAAGGGAGAACCAGGGGTCATCACAGAGGGAGACCAGAGGTGATGCACACATCCAGGGCAGAAGCGGGAGAGGGAGACGCAAGCGTTCTTGGGCCCCACTCCTGCTCTTCCAGGTCAAAATAGACAAATGGGAACAGGGACCAGTGGGGAAGGATGAGGGGGGGGAAGACCAAAAGTTACACCCTACTCAAGCCCCTTTGTCCCTGTGTCCCCCCAAACTCTTTCTGAAATCCACTGCTGCCCCTCTCCCAAACAGTATTGCTTCTTCCTCTTCTTCAGGGTAAGACCAACCCCACAGAGCACCCCACAGCCAGATATGGGGGTTGTCAGCCATCCCTTCCAGCACCTCCCACCACGTCCCCCCACTCTCTCAGGTCTGGGCGAGGGCACTCACATAGACAGCAAAGTCCTTGGGGGCACTGGGGATGCTCCCATGCGGTGAGAGGGCCTTTGGGATGTGCTCCAGTGTCACGGCCGTGGGGCGGATAATGCTGGAGAGGCGGATGACAGCAAAGCCCTGGGAGCCACGAAATGCCCAGCAGTTCCCAGGGTTGACGTCTGGCTATGAACATGGAAGTGAGATGCCAGCAATGTTACCACCATCAGAGTCATTTCTCTCCCACCAGCCTGGCTGCTGGCTTGGAGCAACAGCCCAAAAAAACCCCCACAAGAACCAGCCCAGTCCTCCCACCGCGCGCCCACCTGCAGGATGACACGGGGGGACTGCGAGTGGTACCACAGCGGGATGCCGAACAAGCTCAGCAGCGCTGTCCGTGTCTCGTAGGTCTCTGAGCAGCGAGTGTTGATGACGCTGGCCCCTGGCATGAGAAGGGATGGCAGCAGGTGAGCTGCATGCCAGCACCCCGTGGTCACCTCCCAGGAGAGCTGGCTCGTCCTGACCACCTACCTGCTGACTCGAGGGCATAGTCGACCATCCCCACACGGTCCTCGCTGTAGCGCTTCAGGGCCTGGCCCACGATGAGGTGCACTTGCTGCAGCGGGAGCAGAGGGCACAGGAGGGTGACAAACTGGGGCAGGCATCCTGCCCCCCACCCGCCTGGCCCTGCAGGGACACAGGACCTTCCCGCAAAACAGCCAGGGGACAGAACAGCCAGAGGATGAATCACAGTGGCAAAAATGAGAGGACATGCATGTGGCTGGGAAGCCTCCTTAGAGGTTACTAAAAATAGCCCAGGGGAGAGGAGCTGTGCAATGAAGGGGGAGAGCCCAGGCACACTGCACTTGCCTGTCCCCAAGAGGGGCTGGCCCAGAGGGAGGAGAGGTACCATGAGACACAACCTGACACCCAGAATCATCTGCTGGTCCCTCCTGCCCTGTCCCACAGGATTGACAGGAGCTCCCCCCATCCGGAAAAGGAGGTGATGGCTGGAGCATCCCTCTGGATCCAAATCCAGCCTAGGACCCTGCAGCACCACTTTGGGTCTAAACTTTACAGAGTGCACAAAGCTTGCTCAGACTACGGGGACTGCTAATCCCAGCTTGATCCCTCCCCCTCTGCTACCTCCACAGGGAATTGCCAGCAACTCTTTCCAAAGCAAGCAGGCTCATTTTTTCCCCTTGGTGTCATTCTGCTGAAATGTTTTGCACCAAACAACTCAGCAGCGCTGAGAATGGGGATAAGCAAGATGCTCCACCCATGGAAGCCTTCTTGGCACCTGTCCCACATTCTGGGTGTAGGATGCACGAGCAGAAGCTTGGATTTAAGACAGTAAGAGCCTTGCAGGGCTGCAGGTATTGCCACTTATGACCCCTTCCAGAGCACAGAGCAGGCACAAAATGAGAAAGGAGTGGCAGAGAAGGAGTTTCAAGGAGTTTCAAGGGTGCTCTTGCATCCTGTGAGCCTAGGATCAAAATCCTAGCTGTGGGGGCCGTCCCAGTGCCTCTGCCATCCGCCAGGCACACATACCAGCCCCCTGCACACACAAAGTGGGGCACAGTCCCCAACTCCATACCTGTGATCACCTCATGTCCCTGGGGCTGAGGCCAGCACTCACCTCCTCTGTCACTCCTGCAGCTCCTCCTTGCCGCAGGGCCACTCCAATACCAGCCTGAGCATCCCGTGCTGACAGTCTCCGGTCCTCCAGGACTTTCGCGAGGATCTTGCGCTCCAGAGCCTGGAGCTCTGCCTGCAAGTCTTCCCGCTGGAGGATGAAGGCAGCAGCATCATCCTGCTGGGACTGTGACAGGAACCTACTGATCCACGCCGGGAACTGCGCTTCCACCTGGAACGGTGCAGACAGAGCTCAGCCCGGGAGCAGGGACCCTTGCTCGCCTTCCTGCCAAACAGGCTGCGGACTGGGGACTCACATCAGCCCGCACTGTCTTCAGCTGCTCCAGTATCCCCTCCATGTGCTTCCCCATCACCTCCTGGTCTGATTTGAGGCTTGCCAGCTCCCTCCTTAGCACTGCCACCTCCTGCTCCAGCTTGCCCAGCTCCTGCCGGAAGGTCCCTCGCAGGCTCTCCTGCACTGAGCTGTACCGAGAGAAAGGTAACAAAACCTCGTGCCAACAGGCCCAGCTCCCCTCTGCAAACTGGACAAAGAGGTTCATGCCATACCACCTACACTCAACCCCATCTCCAGACCCAGTTTTAATTCCAGTGGTAGTGACCTCTTCTACTGCATCCCATGGGAAAGCATCCTCAGCTCACCCCTCAGCTGAAGGAGCACACTGACAGTGATGCAAAATGACAGTGGCCAAGGTCATTTGCTGCCAGCCACAGAATCGCAGAATGGGTCAGGTTGGAACAGACCACTGGGGGACATTTGGTCCAACCTCCCTGCTCTAGCAGGGTCATCCCAGAGCACTTGGCACAGGATTGCATCCAGATGGTTCTGGTCTATCTCCACAATCTCTCTGGGCAATCTGTCCCAGTGTGTGGTCATTGCACAGTAAAGAAGCTCTTCCTCATATTCAGGTGGAACTTCCTCTGCATCAGTTTTTGCCTATTGCCTCTTATTGCTTGGCAGAACTGAGAAGAGCCTGGCTAGAACCTCTTGTCACTCTCCCTTCAGCCACTGACATTGACGAGGTTCCCTCTCAGTTGTCTCTTCTCAAGGCTGAACAGGCCCAGCTCCTTCGGTGTTTTCTCACAAGAGAGATTCTCCAGTCCCTTCATCATCTCTGAAGCCCTCTGCTGGACTTGCTCTAGGAACTCCATAGCTCACTTGTGCTGAGGAGCCCAGAACAGGACACAGCACTCCAGAGATGACCTCACTAGGGCTGGGGAGAGGGACAAGATCACCTCCCTCAACCTACTGACAATGCCCTTCCTAATGCACCCTAGGGTACCACTGGCCTTTTTGGCCAGAGGGGTACAGTACTGGCTCCCACAGATACCCACATATGAATCCTTCCCTCCTTTCCCACCCAAACTATGCCTGTTGATCTCTCCTTTGTCCCAAACCAGGTCTGCAAACCCCTCCCTAAGCCTGGCTGAGTGGAATTCACCCAGCCCCCCGCCTGCCCCTAACAGAGGAACAGCCTTGCCCCACAGCCAGCGTTACCTCTGCCACTCCGAGTTCAGCTCCAGCATGCGCGCTTCCATCTCCTACCAGGAAAAGGGGAAGGGGTGAGACCTGTGGCACCACTGGCGAGGGTGTCCTGTCCAGGTGCCACCACATGCTTGTTCTCTTACCCGAGAAGTTTGTGCCATCTTGCCCAGGCGCCCGTCTAATTCCCTCTGCAGCTGGGCTCGGAGCGCATCCAGCTCACCCTGAAGGATGAGGAACAGGGTGGAACATCAGAGCCTGGCCCTGCACGCCCCCATCTCTCTGCATTCCCCGTGTCACTCACCTGGAGGTGGCTGGCCATGTTGGTGTGGAGCTGCTCCTTGAGCCCCGCGTCCCGGCGGCTCACCAGCCCCTCCAGCAGCGCAACAATGTCCCCTGGGGGTGGCTCTCCCCCTGCTGTCACTGCTGCCGCCCCACGACGCAGCTCCCACTGTGACAGCTCAGCCTCCAGCGCCTCAAAGCGCTTCTCCAGTGACTGGAAGCGAGCCAGGAGTCGGTGTCCCCCCTGCAGTGACAAAAACAGGGTTTGGTGCAGCCCCCAGGGAAGTGCCTGCTCCACAGCACCCCTGTGAAAGAGGACCCTGACCACTAGTCCCCACCCATTCCCCAGAGTCAGTGGCATCTTATTCATCTGTTGCTTCCCAGGAGAAGGCAGACGTTCCCCCTGCTCCCTCCCAGGGACACCCCAAGAGTGAGATGGCCACAAGCTGGGGAAGCCAGTGTGGAGCCATCATCTGCCCCATTCTCCACCATTCCTCACAGCCTGGAAGCAACTGTTCAGCCATGGATCACACTGTCCTAGCTCTCCCTGCAAGGCACTCATCTCCCTGGGCCACCAGGTGGGATCATCATGCCTTTGCTGCAGCTTACCTGGTCCAGCGTGGTCAGGTCCCCTGCCCCAGGAACATCGGAGTAGGAGGAGAGCTTTCCAGCTCCCCACCACGGGAAGGAAGGCAGGCTGAGTGCTGACAGCCCGTACGGGTAGAAGTACCAAGCTCCTGGGCACAGAAGGATGAGATGGTCAAAACACAGGCTGGTAATGGGCCACAGCAGTGGACAGGGTGGACATGCAGAAGCTCAGCCACCAGCATCTCTAGGGATTACCAGGAGACACTGGCACAGGGATGCAGATGCTCCAGGTTACCAGAAGCCACAAGCACTGAGCTCTAGGCCACCCCATCCCTCAGCTATGGCACTGGGATGCTCTGCACTGCCCCAGATCTCAGGGCAGCACATCAAGGGAGGCTGGCTCACCGTAGGCAGCAGCAGCAAGGAGCAGGAGGAGCAGCAGCAGCAGCAGGGACCTCTTCAGACGTGGGTAGCGCCTGGAGCATGGAGAAGAAAGAGGTGCCTGTAGGACTGCAGCCACCTTCCATCACATTTGGATGGGGGCCAGATGGAAAGCAATGACAACACACCCACCACCCCAAATGTGCCTCCCCTTTCCAGGGTTCTGCAGGTTTTCTCCACACTTCCCCCATCCAGGTGTCCCCACTCCAGCACACCTGATACGTGGAAGAACTCTATAATTTGTAAAAGTTATGAAGTCGGTACAGTTTATTTTAGTGCCGGGGGTATGTGGGATAATTCTTAAAGGCATACCTGAAATCTTGTTCGATTGCGTTCCCTTTATATATGCTATATATGCATTAAATTTTGCAACATGTTCACATATATTCATTTCCTAGCCTCACTTGTCTTCATTTTTTTATGGCAATTAGTTCTATACTCCTTTGAGCATATGTAATTTATTGTGGTGGGGGTCCTGGTGATCATAATTGATGAAGGTTGGCACTCTTTGCCAGGTTGAGCTTTTTGTCTTTTTGCACACACTCTATGGGCTCTCAATCATAGTTTAGATTATAAGGTTGGTTTGATCTGGTTTTTGGGGTTTGAGGAGCCTCATTATTTTGATGCTTTGTAACTTTGGTATTCTTTATCTTGTCTTTTTGCAAATAGTCTTTTTCCTTATTATATATTTGTGCATTTTTTCATGCTGTTTTTGCACGTACACTTTGTTTTTTGTAAGTACAGTATAGGCACCATATATTCCAAATGCAACATGTCTTAAATAGTAAGTAATGTCTAAATACTTATTCCTAATCAAGTATTTTCTGATTTCTAGCTCCCTGTCTCACACTCACCTGGAGAAGGGGATGCTGTCCAGGTGGGAAGCCCTGCCAGTGAGGCGGCGCCAGGCCCCTGCCAGCCCTGAGAACAGCCACCCCATGAACCGAACTGCCAGGAGAAAAAACAAGCCTCAGGAAGAGTCCTGGCAGAGATGTCCCCGCTCCATGCCCAAGGGTGGCACCACAAGGGGATAAAACTCCTCCACCCAAACAGGGAACAGCACCCACAGCACCTGGAGAGTAGAGATGTTGACTGGCAGGAGCACTGTGGCTAGAAGTGCCCCTGCCAGCCCTCCACTCACCTGGGGAGGTGAGCACCTGCCAGAGGAAGGAGCCCACACGGGAGGCTGCAGTTCTCAGGCCTGACCCGGAGCTACTCTGGCCTGAGTAATAGTGACCTGGAAGGGAAGCAGCAAGTCACCAGCGCAGACAGCATCCCAGTTCATCGCCCACAGCAAAGGCTTTGCACTGGGGGTGGCATCTAGCGGGGACTGGCAGCACACTGGGTACAGCCAGGCCCTGGGCTGGTCCCCCTGGGGATGCCTCCCCAGCATTCCTGCCCCTACAGACAGACCAGTGCATCCCTACCAGCATAGTCGTCCTCCGAGGAGTACCCAGATGAAGATGTGTAGGTGTCGTACGTCTTGTTCTCTAGCACCCCATTGATCTTACTGGACTCTGTGTCCCCTGTGCCTCTTCTCCTCCTCGTGGAGAGCTCTCCACCTGCTCCCAAAACACAGAGCTCCACTGAGAAATCACCCACCATCACTTCCACAAGGGGCAACCCAGTCAGCCAGCCTGGGAAGTTGCCCCAACACTCTCCAGTGTGCAGGGAGATCCCCAGCTGCCCTAGGAGAGTGGGAGGGCTCACCCCAGTAGGTGCTGCCGTCCAGGTCATCATCCAGCATGGAGCTACCCAGGGCGGCAAGGCCCCGGCTGCCCCCCAGGTAGGACTCGCTCATCATGGACTCGCTATAGTAGGAGGTTTGGGTGCTGGGGGCGGGAGAGAGGCGCTTTGTGCTGCTCGATTTCCTCCTGATCGTCCTGCGGGAGGCGAGAACAGGCTCATCAGACACGTGTGGTTACAGAGTGGGGACGGG
>VXBU01014129.1:47552-76348 GCA_013400315.1 Bombycilla garrulus
ACCAGCATCACTTCCCTCCACACCGGATGGCGGCAGCTGTCGGAGGCTGCAAGCCCTGCTCTGCAGAGGCCTCCCGCCCGTCCCGGGCACCGCTTCCGCTCGCACCGCTGCGGTTTTCCGGCCGGCACTTGCCGCGCACCTCCCTCCTCCCTCCGTCCTCTCCCTCGCCGCCCAGCCGCAGCCGGGAGCTGGCACCCGGCCACCCACGGCAGGTTCCCGTGCCGGGACGCGGAGGTGCCTGGGCTGGGAGCGCGGGGCTGTGGCTGGGAGCAGGGGCACAGCCGGTGCCAAGGCGGCCATGCCGGAATGCGTCGGGCTCCCCGTCATGCTCCCTTCTCCCTGCTATCCCCACACCCCACCCAGGAAGGTGCCCGCTCCCCGGAGCGGGATGGAATGCCCCGCCCCTGTCAGATTTGGGCAGATTTTGCCCCCCCCCTCACCTGCCGGTGGTCTCCTTGAAGGGGAGCTGTGTCCCACCCAGCAGAGATGTGCTGCTGCTGCTGGTCGTGGCATCATCGTCCCCGGGGTAATAGCGGCTGGTGACAAGGCGCTGGCTGCGGCGGGACATGGCGGCAGCACGGAGAGGGAGCACGGCTCACCTGGAGGTGGGGAGAGGGCGGGGAGAGAGGGAAATGCCAGTGTCAGGGTCCCCGGAGTGACCCACGCAGCGGGACCCCACTCGCGGGGACCCCACCCCTGTGTCAGGGGTCCCGGCCCACACCGAACACCGTCCCGTGGCGGCCGTGGGGTGCCCCGGGATTGCACCGCCCCGCCCCGCCCGCCGCCGCGGAGAGGGGGCAGCCACAGCTCCCCCGCCTCTGGGGACCTCTTCTTTATCATCATCATTATTGCTATTTATTGTTAATACCGTCATTGGCACATTCTTTTTTTTTTTTTCTTCTTTTTTTTTTTTTTAATTTTCATCTTTTTGGGGGGGCAATGATGAGGGCTCATCCGCGCTCTGCTGCCACCGGAGCCTGGTCCCCAAACACCTCAGCGCGGGGGCTCCTCCCGCCATGCCCAGCACGGGCAGCAGTACACCCATGCTGCCAGCCCAAAATGGGAGCTTCCAGGGGCAGGGCTGCACCCCAGCCCCCTTTGGGCTTTGCTGGGGCGGCTGGTTCGCTGGTCCTGGTGGGGTGGGAAATCCCCGCACCCCGTGCACCACCCGTCACGGTGACACGGCCGAACCTACCCCTGGGGCATGGGAAGCCCCGCTCGACACCCATGTGCCCACGCCGCCCCGACCGGGCAGGCGTGTTCTGCTGCTCCCTGGGCCACTGACTCCAGACACCCCGTGCCATCGCTCTTCCCCTCGGGCGGCTGGGCAGGCTCGTCAGGGGCGTGTGAGCCAAACTGGGCTGCTCCCGTGGGACCTTGAACGGCTGCGGCACAGCTGGGACCTTGTGCAAACTCACCGGGCTGAAAAAACAGCCACCCTCCCACACCCCGCGTTTTAAATCTGACGGTGCCTCGGAAGATTTGCCTGGGGGAGCTCTGAGAGTCAGGGCAACTGGCCACCCGTGTCTGGACGCGGTTGTTTAGGCTGTATCTGTGGGGCACAGTGCAGGAACGGTCCCCCTGGGTATGGGGCAAAAAGGTATTTATATAAAGAATTTTAAAAAGTATGAAGCTTGCAGAAAGGAAGTAGCCTATTGCAAAACAGCCCTGAAACCTTTACCTCCGTGTGCTGGGCTTTGGGGCACAAGCCAGGGCAGTGGCAGGAGGACGTGCTGTCAGCACAGGGGGGGCACACTGCAACAAACCCCGATTCAGCGTCCCCAACCCCGTTGTGTAACGCAGACAGATCCTCTTTGTCTCCCTTTTCTTTTTTTTTTTCTTCCTTTTGAACCCATTTTTTGTTCCAGCCAAAATCTCTGCCTAGCTTTCCCAGCTCCATCTCCCACTGTGCCAGCTGCCCTTTTTCACCCTTTCCCGTGGCTTCCCATCCCTTTGCAAGTGTCTGGCTGGGACAGAGGACATCTCCCCTCCCCAGTCGCACGTTTATCTGTGGTTGTGCAGATGGCAATCCCAACCTGGGTACACTGGCAGCGGCTGTCACAATAGCACCTGCTCCAGCTGACGTAACCCTGCGTGGATTAACCCCCCTGGGAGGCTCAGGGGATAAGCTGGGTGCTGAGCCACCAGGCACTAAGTAGGGTGCACAGCCCCAGGTCAATCCATCCCCTCCTCAGGAGCCACTTTTTCGGGTGTGAAGGGAGTCGGCGGCTCCCGGGGCATTTGGGAAGATGTTCAGAGGGGTGTGGGCTTTGTCCTTGCTGCATCCCTGGTCTTGTGGAGGAGGTGGTGATGACAGAGCCATGGGAGTTTTTGAGTGGGTGTGGGAAGACTGGGGCAAAAATAAGTGGTGGGTGAGATAAGCTGGGAGCTGGGGACTTCTGCCTCATTTTCCCCACACCAGCAGGGGGGAGTCTCAGCTCTCTTTTTGGGGGTCACCAGGGCTTCACCCTGCTGGGGGTGGGGGTGGGACACAAGGAGATTGCCAGCTATTCCAGTTTGGCAGCTCTTGCTAGTGAAAGGCAGGAAAAAGCCCTACCCTTTCCTAAAAGGCTCTGGAGGGCTGAAGTGACACGTCGAGGCATGAAAGGACAGGCCAGGGCTGGGAAAGCAGCCTTGGTGGGGAAGATCACAGCTCTTGTCTTCTCCACTAGGCCAACCTTTTTATTTAAATTCCCTCCCTGTCACAGCTATCCTTACAACCTGCTTTCCTGGCTCATCACATCACCAGCTCCGGCACCACCAAAAGCTGATGCTACGCAGAATCAGCGCTGCACCTCAACCCCCAAATCATCCTCGGCAGCGCACCAAAGCAGCCCAATCCAGCAGGGCACCCAGCCCCCCATCACACCCATGACCCCACATCATCCACCAGCACCTCCTCCTGGCGGGCTGCCCTGGCCAGGCAGTGTCCCACCGCCACCAGCACCTTCCCCAGGCGCCGGTCCAGTGCCCGCAGGTGGGGCTCAGCCAGGACAGGGGCCAGCGGATCTGCGGCCAGCGCCTCCCGCAGCACGTCACTCAGGCGGTAGGGCTGGGTGGCCAGCAGTTGCAGCCGCAGGTAGGTCGACCTCTTGATGCTGCCAGAGATGAGGAGGGAGAGGTCTCAACAGGAGGAGCCTCTCCCCAGCAGCAGGTCTGGGGTGGGCGGCAGCCCCTTACCTGCAGCATTGCTGGAGAGGGGCCAGGATGGATGGCTCATCACGTGAGTGTGTGCCGAAGCTGCGGGTGGGGAGAAGCCCATAAGGATGTGTCAGGGTGACATTTCAGTGAGCCTGGAGGTCTCTCCCCACCCCTTTGCTGTGATTGCTCCCCCTGCTCCCCAGCTTTACCCACGACCGTTGTCCAGGTGGAGCAGGAAAGTGTCATTCCCAAATTTCTCAAAGGTCTCGTAGTGGTGCCGGTCCATGTTGCCTGTGGCGGGCGAACAAATTTGCTATCAGGTTGAGGGCTGGGAGATGGGAGCAGGGACATGGAGCACTCTCCTGGTGTGAGACTGAAACCCAGAGCCTGGGGAAAAGGGTTGGAGGTGCCTCTAAGGTGTTAAGAGCTGCCGTGGCCATGCAGGGGAACCCCACAGCCTGCAGGCCCTTTTTCATCCCAGCAGCCCCACAGAGGGACAGCAGTGGCAAATGGAGCAGAACTAATGGCAAAGGCATGGCTGGGTGGTCAGGAATGAGGAGATGGGAAACTCTCCCAGTCAGATGCTGCTGAGGGGACAGCGCAGGGAGGAAGAAGTGGCCCAGGGACAGGAGAGGCACCAAGAGCCCCAGGCAGCATCATCTCCACCTCTGGCTCTCCAGGGGCTGCATGTGAGAGCGTGCTGGAAGATGCTTCCCATGTCCAAGTATTCAGCTGGGGTCTCCCTGGAATCTCTTGACCTTCGACTTCTGCCTGGGAAATGCCCAGGTGGCAGAGCCCTGTGCTCTCATTGTGCATAAGAGTGCGGCTCACTGCAGCCTGAACAGTCTGCCTAACAAACCTTGCAGGGCATGGTACCACAGGACACGGAGCCTCTCAGTCCTGAGGGACCTCCACAGCCCCCAGCACAGGCACAGAGGGGCTCACCCATGAGGAAATCGAGGATTGTCATGTCAATGAGGTCGAGGAGGCGATGGCCCCTGTCGTAGGGCGGCGTCTCTCGCACCTGAGCGCAGTAGTTGGGGTTCAGCTCCCACCTGGTGGCAGAGGCCGGGGAGGGCAATGGGGCCGTGAGAGTGGCGGGGGAGAAGCTCCCTCCCATCCCATGGCTCTGCTGGCCCATGTCCCCACACCCCCCTGCCCTGTCTCACTCGGCCTTCTTGCTCTTGTGGTAGGAGCGGCGCCAGGGGCTGCGCCAGGAGCGGCGCTTGGCCAGGGTCTTGTCCGGGAGCAGGGCAGCCATGGAGCCCTCCAGCTGGTCCGGTTTGCCACAGAGGGCATGCTCAGTGGAGCAGTAGTAGGAGCACTCCCCGTAGAAGCAGACGTTACCCGCTGGCCACAGGGACAAAACAAAGGTTACAAAGAGAAGGAAGGCAACAAGCCTGCGACCCCCAGGCAGAGTGGTCCAGCAAGCAGCCAGGGGAGGATGCTCCATGCACTCTGGCCATGTGCCACCAGCTAAGCAATGGCAAGGGATGCTGTGAGGAGCAAAGGCCTGTGGCAGGATCCCCAGCGGGATAGTTTGTGTGAGTGCGGGATGAGCCAGGGCAGCAGCAGCCAGCTCCAGGTGAGCTCCACCCAGGTGGCCACAGGAGAGGACAAGAGCATGAAAGCTCACCTGGGGAGATGAAGAAAGTCTTAGCCAGTTTCTTGTCTGTGGTGATATCCCGAATTTCCTTTGTTATGTTGACCAAACGGCCAGAAACTGGGGGGATTCGCCGGAAATCCAGGATCCTGAAACACAGAACTTGGAAACATTTCTTACTGACCTCAGCTGGTTTCATAACAGCGAGTTATTAAAACTGACAGGAGACACAGGTATCGCTCACAACAGGGAGCGAGAGGTGGCATGAAGGAGCAGTTTCTCTGGTGCTTTGGCAGTATGGGAGGGTAGGGTTGGATGCAAAGCTTATGCTCACCTGTCCAGGTGGAAAGCTGCAATCTCTGCATTGTGCCGCTCAAAGTCTGAGAAGTAGAAGAAATCAATGGGGGTCTCCTGGTCCCGGGTCTGCCTGGAAGGAGAGGGGACAGCGGGGGCACTCATGGATGGGGTCACTCCAAGCATAGGATTAGTTCCAAACCACCGCTCACCTTGTGTTCCCTGGTGACACTGTAGACAAAGCCAGACCCAGTCTCCTCCAGTCACTTCCTGACGGGTGGGTGGCTCCAAGCCTCTAACTCGAGGGTGGGGAAGCCCTCATGGACTGGAGGCTCCTGGATGGTCCCCATGGACCACCTTCTTCCTTCCACCACTGGAGGTCACTACCCCATCACAAGCTGCATCCAGTTTGCAGCAAGCACAGCCAGGGAAGGCAAGGGAAACAGGACCATGCTGCTTTTCTCACTTTTGGGATGAAGGTGCTGAAGCAAGGCAGCACATGAAGCATTTCACCATTTCTCCCTCTGGCCACCCCTTGCTACATAACAGCACCGTGTGGGTGAGGTACACAGTTATCCCAGGCTCTACTCACTTCATGGGCTTGAAGAGGGCCTGCCCATAGTTCGGGAACGTCATGATGAGCTTGAGCTGGGTCCCGCCGGACTTCTGGACTGAAAGGAGGCAGATGGAGATGAGGGAGGCAGGCAGCAGGGCAGGGGTGTGGACAGGGCTACAGGCAGGGGGCGGTACCCGAGCTGACGATCCTTTGCGTAGCCAAATCACGGAGGAGCGTGGGGAGCAAGGGGTCCCGGCGGGGGTACAGCTCGTAGCGGTTGATGCCGACGTGGAATTTGAGCCAGGTGGGGTAGGTGTCATAGACCGTCTTCCCTGTCGGGAGGAGCGTCTCGGCTTTACTGCTGCTGACCCTGCAGCCCAACAGCCACCACCACCCCAACAACAAGGACAGCTTTTAGTTGGGACAGGATGGGTCCCGGGTCCCCAGGCCCTTCCTGGGAGCCAGTGCATGGAGGGTGAGGTGGGGAGAAAAAACCCAGAGCGAGCCCTGGATGGGTTCCAGGTTTCATGGTGGTGGAACCCCCTGCCCCATACGTCCTCCATGGGGCTCTTGGCACCTGGCAGATCCCACCCAAAGTTGGTGGCCAGGAAGACCCACCAGCATGGCTGGACTGGACACAGTGTCTTCCCTCCATCCCCCATGGAAAATCCCTGGGTTGATCCTGCTTCTCTCATCCATGCAATTATTTCCCTTCTGGAACAGATCATCTAACTGGTTTTTCCCTAAGGAATTGGCTCCCAGGAGTATAGTCTGCTACTGGAGACACACATGTGTACCCAGAACAAGGGTGGGGAAGCATGGGCTTCCCAGCCATTCCCAGCACTGACCTGAACTTCCACCCTCAACAACTCATTCCCTTTTGGGTGGGTTTCCCCCAGGGAATAAGTTTGGTTTAGCACTGTCCCTGTCTCTGTGCATGCTGCGAATTTGCGGTTTGCTGGCGTTCAAGGGAGCCCCTGGGGGTATCTGCCCCACCTCTGTGCTAGCACACACTGGCACTGCAATGGGACAGTTAGCCTAGGGCATCTATAACCCAAATCCATGCCTCTAGGAAAACACAGACTGTGCATTGATTTCATCAAACCAGACCCAAGGCTA
The DNA here is from genome assembly GCA_013400315.1 of Bombycilla garrulus. Classification (NCBI taxonomy): domain Eukaryota; kingdom Metazoa; phylum Chordata; class Aves; order Passeriformes; family Bombycillidae; genus Bombycilla; species Bombycilla garrulus. The sequence goes on from VXBU01014129.1 coordinate 54,266, forward strand.
CCCATAGATAGTCCTCAGAGAGAAGGCAAATGCCCATTTGTGGAAACCAGCTCTTAAGCCAGCTTTTATTCTCTCTGGGTTCTAGCAGGCACCACTTTTGTAAGGTGTGCTTTCCATAAGGAAGCTGCAATGCTAAACCTTTTAGTATCTTCCCTTCTAATTAGAGGTTAGTAGTCCAAAGATAAAAATAGACAGCCGTCAGCAGTGAGCTCACCATACAGCCAAGCCTAAAGAGGTCAGGCAATATCCTGCAAAATGCAGGACAGGAATGGTCTCACGGTTAGAGGCAACCTACATCGCAGGCTTTGCATCTGAGAGAGGAGGATAAAACTGGCTAGAGATCTGGAGCAGGGACTTCCTCATATACAGAGAGAGAGACTGAGGGCTAACTAGCATTGGGGCAGGGAAGGAGCTGAGGAGACCACCCAGTAGATATCCATAACACAATGGATAATTCAAAAGTCTCCTTTAGCTTTGCTGTGTGCTACAAGCTTATGGGTAGCAGCCCAAAAATTCAGGGCTCGGAGAGGATTTGAGATGTGCGAAGAGCATGCTTAGCAGTGGGGGCCCCTCTGGGGTAGGATGCTGATCTACATAAGGAAACACCATGCTTGGTCCCTGCTGCTTGTCCCCTCAAACTCACATATCCCCCAAATCCAAGCTAGGGTTGAGCTTGCTCCTCACCATTCGTCGCTCCTGCTGCTGTGCAGGCTGAACTTCTCCGTGGGGTTGATGACAAACAGCTTGTCTTTCTCTGTCACCTCTGGGACTGGGATGTTGTAAAGAGGGTGCTCAAAGAGTGCTTCCAGCTTTGATCCCTTGGTCCAACCTGCATTCCCCTCTTCATGCTGCTGTTGGAGCCCTTGCTCTCCAGCCCTTAAGTGCAGCCCTGCTGCCTGTGGCTGGGAACTTTTCTCCAAGGAGCCGTTGCTGCCACTGAAATCCTGAAGGATTCGCAGGTTCATCTTTTTGAAGCCAGCCGACATGGGGCCGCCTGGCGGGACACCTGTGGCTTTTGATGCTTTTGTATTGCAGGCACAGGGCCTGTGGGCTGTGGGGAGAGCAAAATCCACCACCAGGTGCACGAGAAGGGCCAAGAACAGGAGAAATAGAAGACTGATTTTAAATTTCCTCTGGAAAAGTGTTCGCAGCCGGCACCACATCCTTCCTCACACAAAACACTCAGCAAGGGGTGGGTTAAAAATGTTGGTGTGGCTGCAGCCTCTGTGCAAAAATAGGCGAGAGGTTTCCTGGATTTAGAGCATCGCAGCAAAAGAGCAACTGGTGCAAGGGCAGAGTGGCAGGAAAGTTTTGTCACCACGGCACCTCACGGTGTGACACCACCAGGATGGGACAGGAGGTTGTGGTGGGGTTTATCAGCACTGATAAGGGTCAAGCTGGCACTGCCAAGGTTAGAGTGAACAGGGCAAGTTCTAAATCAATAGCTGCAAGGCTGGCTCAGGGACAGCAATGTCTACAGATGACTCCCCACTGCCCTGTCTCTCTGCACTGTCAGTTCTGCACGGAGCTGCAGAACATTTCCTTGAATACAGGGCATTAAAATGGTTCTGCCCCTCTGCAGCACAGGCTCTGCCAAGCACTATGTACCCCATGCGCCCTGGTCATCATAGCCGCACTCTCAGAGTCCAGAAGAATTTTTTTCCCATTGCTCAGATCCATCAGCTTTATCATCCTATAGCATCCATTGAAAATCAATTGTACTCAAAAACCACTCAAACTGGATAAAACAAAGGGGATATGAGTATCAGCATTGCTGTGAGGGGAAATGCTGGGCTGGCAGTGTAAGGGAGGGCTACCAGTCAGGGGCAGGGATGTTCCCAGGGCCGCTAAAGTAGGTAGGGGAGGCAGGCAGGCGTGGGGATACTGCCTTAGGCATTGCCACAGAGGGGCAGTGGGACCCACCACATGCTTGGGAGGACTGGCAGCTTGTGGAAGGGAAGAGCATTTCTTTCTACTAGAGATTCACTTTTGCAGTGACAGAGACCCAGGGACAGAGAGCTGGGATGCATGCACAAAGGAGGTTCATGACTTGTAGGGATGGAGCTTTGTATTTGATAAGGGGCAGACAAGAACACGACCACCTGCAATAATTCTGGGGGCTGGGGTACAGTCTGGCACAATGTTTATTTTGTTTTTGATCTTCCAAGGGATGCAGAAGGCACATTAAATCCCATACATCATGTAGTTCTTCCTTGTCGTGTGATGCAGCAGCAGGCAGCTTGGAAGTGCTCACTCCCAGCCAGGGAGGGTCTAATGATCAGCGGGCAGGAGGGGATATTCTGGAGACCCCTCCTCGTCTGCCATCCATCCCTGCGCTACCCTCTCCGCACCGTCCTGTGCCGGCTCCTTCTGTGTGTGTCACGGTCCCCTCCCAGGCGGCGCGCTGGGAACGCGGTGTCCCCGGTGTTCTTGGCTCGCGTGTCCCACGGCGCGACAGTTGCCTGGAAACCGCCTCCGGCTGACACCACCACCGCCCCAGATTCAGCCAGCCCCGCGTTCCCGAGCCTTCTGCTAGCAAGATGGCTGAGGAGAGCCGGGGCAAGCGAGGAGGAGGAGGAGGAGAGCTTTCCAAACCGGCTGGTGAGCTCGAAGCCCCGCAGAAGGAGCTGGTGGAGGGGCGCAGATGGCTTCCCTGTGTGGGGGAACACAGCGTCTTGCTCCAGGAAGTTTGCCGAATTCAGCCCGGACACACTTTTCGCGAGAAGTCCCCTAGGAGGGGCTGTAGCTGGAACATGGGATCATTAGGTCATGGCTCAGAAAAACAGCAACCAACCAACCAACCAACCAAAACACTAACTCTGTGTACTAACTGATCGCATCAAAGGAGCTGGGCTCGGCTCCCACAGCAGGGCCACGGGTTTCCTTACTCAAGAGCCAGCCCTGAAGAGAGGGAGGTCTCCTCTTTCCAATACCCTAAACCAGCTCCAAACGGGGCTGGAGGGAATAGAAACCTCCTCCTCATATCCTAGAGTTAGATGGGTACAGGGACCCTATGGGCTGCAGCCACCCTACTGGCTGTTAGTCCCATTCCCAGAAAATGAAACTTGCAGCCTTACCTCCTCACCCTGATTTAGCATTCCGCTGGAAAGCAAGGCAGGGGGCTTAGGTGAGGCATTTGCCACACTTAGCACTTCAATGCTGGCATTGAATGTTAACTAAAAGATTTTTCAGCGAGTCAGACATGAGCCTGCAGCAACAGAGAAGAGCTGGAGACCTTCAAAGCCTGCCCTGATCACCTGACAAGCACTTCGATGTACCTTGTTGCCATGACATCATCATAGAGACAGTGGTTGAATTTGCACCTTTTTCTTCTCATCTCCCCCCTCCAGCTTTTCCTCCATCTTCTCAGCAGGTTCCAGTCACCCTTGGGGCGGAGGAGTAGCCCGACATCCGAGGACATTTTCACTGCTGGCTCCAAATCAGGACTCATCGGCAGCTGATAATGATGTTCCCATCTCCCCTCAGCAGGGAGGGATGAAGTCATGAGGCACAGCCTCTGAGCTGCTATCACAGCTCTAGGGGACGGGTGGATAGAAAGAGTCATTTTGGCTGCCACCCATCCATCACCTTGCGTTTTTCATCTAATTTTCCAGATCTGACTCAGCCTTATACTTTGATGGGTAATGGCAGCAATATGCAGGGGGGCAAGAAATGAGAGGGAAACACAATAGCAAGCAAACTGTTGCCAACTTTCCCAGCTTTCCACTGACAATCCATAAGGAAAAATCCTCCAGCAACTGAGAGAAGTTTTATAGTAAAAAGTGGAGAGGCCTTAGAGGCTCCAAGGCCTCATAGAGTCATAGTTTGGGTTGGGCCTTTTAGGGTAACCCAGTCCAATGTCCTTGCAATGACCAGGAACTCCTTGAACTACATTATATTGCTTAGAGCATCATCCAACCTATCCCTGAATACTTCCAGGGGTGGGGCACCCACCATCTCTCTAGGCAACTTGTTCCAGTGTTTCACCACTCTCATCCTAAAAGACTTCTTCCCTATATCAAATTTAGAACAAACCCCTTTTAGTTTAAAAGCTCTAACCCTTGTCCTACCACAAGAGGTCCTGCCAAAAAGTCCCTCTCCAGCTTTCCTGTTGACACTGGTAGGTGCTATAAGGTGTCTCCAGAGCCTTCTCTTCTCCAGGCTGAAGAACTCCAACCCTCTCAGCTTGCCTTCATAGCAGAGGTGCTTCAGCCCTCTGATCATCTTCGTGGCCTCCTCTGAACTGGATCCAGCAAGTTCATCAGCCATAGAGGGATCTCTTGTGGGAAAATGCAGGACAAGGGACCATCTCTGATCCATAAACCTTACTCCTTTGAAAACACAGGCATGCCCAAAGGTGTTCCAGCTCCACAGCAAAAGGAGGGCAAAAGTCTTTTTTTCTAACACACAGTGCCCAGCAGCGTATGGCTCAACTTGCAACAGGCAGGACAATTGATCTTATTGAACACTTATCTCAGGGCAGGGGCCCTGACACACACAGCACATTTTGAGAGCCTAAGCTTGTGCTTTTAGGTGGAATGCCAATGACAAGAATGCAAACCAGCTAATAAGGGTTTGCCTCCTCCTGGTAACTTCCTGTAGGAAAGCTGTTACGCTTGTGAATAAAAATAGCCTGCCACTCTCTGTGAGCCATCTTGCACTTACCTGGTGAGAATGGCAGTGTGGAGCTGACTTGCTGCACATTCACAATGCTCACCTCAATCTGTTTGCACACTCAGGCTTTGAGAAGGCTGGGGAGCACTCACCCTTCCCTTGTTGCCAATGCAGGTCACAGAGACATTAGCTTTGGTCAGCTGGTGGCCAAGAAGATAAACAGGCAGCAAGTCCAAGAGAATGTGTGCTGAGGTCAGCAGCGCCCCGTGGTCATCTGCAGGTCACCATGACCCTGCAGCGATGCCCATGACCAGTGTGCCTGTGCACATGCACAGAGCAGTTAATTATTCATCAGTGACTTCAATTAAAGTGACTGTGGTACATCTGAAGGGATCATCCCACTCCAGCATGGGGCATTCTTGCTCTGAACTTAGAAGAGACAGAAAGCTGCAGAAAAGGAAATAATCTTTTCCACCTGCCAGCTGTAGAAAGTGTTGTCAATAGCATTATCTTGACATAAAGGCAGCCAGCTGGAGGGACACAGAGCAAGTGCACAATGGGACAGCTCAGAGGGTTTGGGCTCTTCTACACAGCACAGCAATCCTGATCACAGGGCAGGAATCATTGCACCAACCCACCCTGGCCCAGCCAAGCACAGATGGTCCAAATTTTAAATAAATCTTAGTTATCTTCATATTACTCCAATTTCTGTCTCCCCAACATAATGAATTTGAGAAGGGACATCTCTAGCATAACACTTGAGGTTCAGAAAAAGGAACAAAAGGAATTGTAAGAGCAGATTGATCCACCACAGGCATTAATGCTGAAAAATCCTTCAGACTTGAACTGTGGACTAAAGGTGTCAGCTGGCAACATTCTGAGAGGAAATCTGAAATTAAGACTCCAATGGTCAGAGTTGAGGCACACACACTGGTGAGGCAGCAGACTCGGCTACACTCCCTTGCTGCTACTGCTTAGACAGCTGCCTGGACAGAGGGACACGGCCAGCAGCACCATGGGCCTGGCAACCCTCCTCACCATCGTGGCTTGCACTGCTAAAAGAACTGCACAGGCAGGGTGAGTCACACAGGAAACCTGCAGGATGGAGCTCTGTCACTGTGCTCTGCCTGTGCTACACCACTGCGTACTTACTTCTACGTTTCTTGAATTACTTTGCCTATATAAATGCACACACAGACGTTTTACTAAACTTTTATTGTAAAAACACAGTTCTCCAGGTTTTATAAATAAGCCATACACGTAACATAGTTACGCTCATTCGATCCTCCAACACCAACAGCTTCAAAATGAGACTAAAAGAACGCAAATAGGCTAAAAGAACGCAAGTCCAGAGAGACATTAGGTTTCTGATAACCAAGTTATATTTCACATGGAGCTTCCTCTGTCAGCCTCCAAACAAGATGCTGAAAGTACACAGCACTTGCAACACCCCCAGAAACTGACAGGGAGGCATTTGAGCCTTAAAAAGAGCTCTCACCCACTTCCCAGGCGTCGTCAGCCGCCTGTGTTTTCATGCTGTCTCAGTGTGCTGTGGGTGAGAAAGGAGGGGGCAGTTTGCATAGCAACCTCCTACACCCAGGCAGCTCAGCTGTTATACCCTCCCAAAACAGCAGGGAAGGGCAATCTGGGACTGCTTCTCTGTGGCTCACACCTCCACAGACAGCCTGAAGGGAGACCCTTGGTGCTATCAGGTCTGCACAGACATCTTAGAAGGAAGGAAGAATGTATAAGCAGCATCCAGAGTGAGGAAAGGTGCTGGTCAGAACCATACTGCATGGTAGTGGAGAAAGCAGAGCAGAGAGGAAAACTATGTGGAATGGATGTGAGTTTAAAAAAAAACATAGCACATAGCACCTTTTTGCTTTTGCTTTCCCCAGCTAGCACTGCCGTGCAGTGTGTTGTGACATTACCTGTTCCTCACTTCCCTCCTGCTCCAGCTCAAACACCAAGGAAAGAACCACAGACAGCTGAGAAACCCCACAAGCAAGGACAGGGCAGTTTAGAAAGTTTATACACACACACAAACCAAGTTTATGTATCCCACAGAACTGTTATGTCAGTATGAAAAAAAAAAATCTTGACATTTAAGTATTAAAAATAAAGCCCCACCTCCAGATCATACAAAACTTTGTCAAGAGCAGGAAGAAATCTCTTGTATTCAGCAAGTCTGGGACCCGGCCAGGGATCAGGAGCACTTCCAGACGCACACAGCCAGGCTGCCACCAAAGAACATGTACAGCAGGTTCTTCACCTCGTGAGTGATCTCAAAGCCAAAACCTTCCCCAATCACCACGTGCCAGGAGGACCCAAATTTCTTGTCCATCGTCTCTTTGATCATCTTGGCAGCGCTCTGGAGAATGATAAGGAACAGAGCATAGGGTGAGACAGAGCAACCAGGGAGGTTTTATGCAAACATCCCCCTAATCTTCTCCTCCCTTTAAGACTACTCAAGCCATGGGCAACAGATACAGCAGCTGCACTGCAGGAGCTGGGAGCTCTCCAGAGGTAAACCCAAGGGTAGAACCACTCTCAGCAGCCTTCAGCACAGCAGCCGTGAAAAATTAAAGAACTGCATCACTTCTGTTGCTCACACAGTCTGAAGTAAGAGTTCTGCTGGTTGCAGTGACCATGACAGCAAATTCAGGGCATTAAGCTCCAGCTATTTTTATAGGAGTCCATTCTTTTTTCTCCAGCTAATTACCAAAACACTGAAAGTAGGCTGACTTTCAAAAGGATTACTTCTCCGAAATCACATCCAGCCTGATTCAAAAAAAGGCAAGAGGAAGATTTTTCAGTGACAGGTGCCCATGAAGCAAGGTATGTTTTCCCTTGATTGATGATTCTAAAGCCAAGAGGGAATACTTATCAGACTTTCATGTACTCATCTCAAAAACAAGATACTCCATGCAGTTCTGAACCAAGCCCTCAGGACACGGCATTTTATGAACACAGCCTCCTTCTACCCTAGCTCAGCGCAGAGAGAGACTAACAGGTTGTCAGGACCTGACTCTGCTCTGCCCTTCACCCTTATCCCTGCTCCTGCAGGTTCCCTGAGCTGCAGTGTCAGCAGGCTGCCCGTTTTGGGAGGTGGCTGGTACCTCATTGTTGGTGGCATGCTTCTCACACGCTGTGACGCACAGCTCCATGGTCTCTATCCGCATCTCCTCCGGCATGTCCGAGTGCTGGAAGGGGCAAACACATAGGACAACTAAGCAGAAAAACAACAGCTGGACAGAAGACAACAGTAAATTGCTCTGACTTCTGCACTGGCTCTATTAGGGGCTTAAATGTAGTAAATATGGAAAGGGCTTATTGCATTTTAACTGAACCACTCCTCCAGCCAGTGAGGAATTCTTGAATTCTTCTCTACCTGCATGAAAACCAGCACTGTGTAAGCACAGCTTAAAGGAGGAGATCAAGACATTTGCCAGTTTTTCTGCTATAAGATAAAGGGAAAGCACACTTACACTGTTTCAACCATAGTCCTTAATTACTGCTATACGAGTAACAAAGAAGTCTTAATTACACAGCCCTTTCTTCTGCTGCTGCTATCCAGCTGGCCAGCAAGGTCTTTTGCTCCAACGAAAAGCAAGCTGCATCCAAAACACAGGAGAGGGCTCCAAAGGCAGTGTGCTCTCAATCTGTCTGATGGATCACTTTGCCCCAGGGTTCCTCTGGCTGACATGAGGGACACCAGTGTTACTAGATTTCCCCAGGAGAGGTCAAGGACAGGGAGAAAGCAGCAGTGACAACCAGGATCTCTCCACAGGACCAACAGTACACATGTTCTCACAGTCACTACTCAGCAGGAGAAGGGCAGTAAAAATGAAGGAAGATTTTCATATCTCTGACACCGGTAAGTGTGTAATCCATCCCCCTCCTTACCCTAATCAGAGGAAAACTGTGAAGCCTTTTATAATCAGCCTCGTCCTTTTTTTCCTCCTCAGTTTCTTCCATGGTCTTTCCACAGAGACTCCAGGTAGGGGCAGAGAGGCTACCTGGAGTTCAGCAAAGTTCTGCAGCAGAGCCAGCAGAGAGGAACAGGGTTCCGTGCTCCCCTCTTCAGCAGGAGGAGTCACTTCTTGGCCTAGAGGGTACTGCTTCAACAAAAGCAAACACAGGCAAGAGACAGATGGCCTTCAATTAAAACAAAAGGCAAATGAAACTGTTACAAGAACTACTCACTCACCTTCGCACCCCACTGAGAGTCTTAGCTCATAGACCATTAATGCAAACAAATTATTAAACTGTATCTTTTTCCATAAGTGAGAAGCACAGCACTTCCCAGAAGCACCAGTGGAGCTTGAGGGAAGAGCTGAGCCAAGGTACAGCTTTCAAGAGAGACAAGAGAACCACGTATCAGCCGCTACTACTCTTGATTAATTCCAAAAGGATTTTCCCAGGACACTATTATCTGCAATTGTTTCAAACTGCACATGACAAGAGAAGGGTAGGAGTATTTTGGTCACAGAATCTGTGTACTTGTATGGACAGAAATGTTTAACAGGAACATCTTGGTCTCGTTTGTGCACTTGCTCCTCAGATCCCCGAGCATTTGTCAGCTGGCGAGGGCCATATGGGAAAACTCTGGACGTGCCTCAGGGCCTCATTACCAGCCTGCCTCTACCTGGGCAGCACAGAGGCACAGCACCGACTGAGAGATTCAGAGCATTTCACCGCGGTCCTCTCTCTGCTTCTTTCACCCACAACAAAGCATCTTCCCATCCCACCCAGGGGGAGCAAGAGTGAGCCCACACTAAAAGGAAAACGAAAACAACACGCTATCAGGCGGCACAACAATCATTTATGCCACGTACATAGAGCTGTTGGCTAAAGCACCGACCATCAGCCGTCACATGGGGGCCGTGGGACCCGGAGGTGTCCCAAACCACGACCCCCCGGGAGCCACCTCAATGCCCACCCCCACCCCGGGGCGTGCCCGCGGCCACAGCCCGAGGGTGTGAGGCAGCGGAACGCGGCCCGAGCGGATCGCACACCCGAAGCAGCCCCGCCTGGCCGCTCTGCCGCCCTCGCCCCCGCGGTGGAAGAGCCCGGCGAGCGGGACAGTGGCGCTCCGGGCGCGGCCTCACCTGCGCGGCGCCGCGGCCCAGCGCCGTTGCTAAGGAAGAGCCGCGCTTGTCATAGCAACCGGCGCGGGAAGTCCCGCCCCCTCGGCGTCCATTGGACGGGGCGCGGCGCCCGGCGCTCCTGATTGGCTGTGCCGGGGCGGTGGGGCGCTGGCGGCGGTGAGGCGGCCCGGGAGCGCCTGTGCTCGGCCGACCCCCGCCCCCAGCGTGGCGTCTGGCACGTTAACGATTTCCTGACCTAAAACCCCTTAGCGGCCTAGTTCTAGGTGTTTTTTCTTTTAAACAACAAGGACAAATATAAGGACAAGGAGCTATTTGGGGCAGTTTCGTTTTTTGTTTTTTTTTTAATCAGAATCAGGATAGGAAAGACTTCTGAGGTGATGGTCCAGCCTGTGACCAAACACCGCCAAGTACACGAGACCGTGGCACTGAGTGCCACATCCAGTCTGTCCTTAAACACCTCCAGGGACAGTGACTCCACCACCTCCCTGGGCAGCCCGTTCCGATGTCTAATCACTTTATGTGAAAAGTTCTTCCTTAATGTCCACCCTGAACCTCCCCGGTGCAGCTTGTGACTATGTCCTCTAGTCCTGTCTGGTTGCTGTCTGGGAGAAAGGGCTAATTCCCACCTGGCTACAGCCTTTGTTCAGGGAACTGGAGAGTGATCAGCTCACCCCTGAGCATCCTCCTCTCCAGGCTGAACAATCCCAGCTCCCTCAGCTGTTCCTCACAGGATTTGTGCTCCAGACCTGTCACCAGCTCCATTGCCCTTCTCGGGATGTGCCCCAGTGCCTCAGTGTCCTTCCTGAGCTGGGGGTTCCAGAACTGGACACAGTTTTCTTTGTGTGGGAGAGGCAACAGCTCAGGTTTGCATGTCAACAGGAGTGTAAAGAAGGAGAAAGTGATGCTGTAGGGATGAATCATGAGTTTGCAAACAGCTCCTATAGCACCAGCCTCCATCCCCACTGAGAAAATCAAATCCCTCCTGCCCCCCGTAGTTTATAATGTCTGTTTGTTTTGAGGTTTTTCTTGGCTCCGGGCTTGCTACAAAATCTCTGCTGTCTTTGCACCCTGCTAGCCAAACACTGATTGCCTCTAGCAAGGGCTTAAACAGTTTTCAGGGAGGTCTAGGGTTGAAATTAACAATGATGGAGAAGCAGCAAGCTCCAGGATAACGCCAAGGGAAAGACTTCTGTGCAAAGCCGCAGCTGCTGGGAGTGATGCCTGGTTTTCCATCAGTGGCCATCCTTTCTTACAGAGTGGCTCACGGGTCTGATTTTTCATGTGGTGCTTCTGGCCAATATGTGTTTGAAACGTTCTTGCTGCTCGCTGCCTGCTGAAAGAAGAATTTGCTTTCCAGTTGTTTGAGAAGGAAAAGAGCGGGGGAGGAACAATCTGGGCACTCTCCTGCCCCTACCAGCTCAGGAGTTCTCTTCCCTCACTGTAGCACCAAGCTCTGCCCTGTGATCACAGGAGAGCACCTTGTTATCTCTTTCACTGGTTCAGCAGTGAACCCGACCTCCTGGCTGTCCTTTGCCTGACAGAGCAGTGCTGGAGGCTGGGAAGCTGCCTTTGGGCTTGGAAAGACAAAGCTGCAGTGATCATTCATCTTTTCCTTTTCTGTCGCTGCTGGTGGTGACAAAAATGAAGCATTGCCTCCTGTGCCACTCGTTCTCCTACCAGTCCTGCCTCCCGGGCTAATTCCTTCTCCTTCCTCTTTTGGGCCTCTTGCAACAAGGCAGGCACAGAGCTAAAATTGTCAAGAGACAGATAAAAGCTGGGAGATCATAATTTTTTCTTTTCAGACAAGATAATTAGGAAGAGAATCTCTGTGAGGAAGAAGGTCTTTCCATCATCATTACTTTATCTCCAGTCAGCTACTCTAATCTCTCCAGGGACTCGGCGCTTTCAAGCACCGTATTCTTGCAGTGTTTTTTTTTAAAGCTTTAATCCCTGTGTAGTTCACCCACTTTTACTACCAAGCAGCAAGTGAGTGTGAGCTGGTGTGTTTGTGTGCATGGGGCAGGGAGGAACACGCTTGTCTGTGTGATTCTGAGTTCAATTAAATGTGCTTTGTTTCTGATCAATGTGACCCCCAGGAATGTTCCCTTGGGGAATGCTGGGGCTGCTTGTGAGGATTATTCATCAGCGGCTCCTAGGTGAGAAGCTAAAGGAAAACGGCAGAACAAAAACTGCAGCGGGCCTAAAGATAGGAAAAACAATGGTTGTGGTTGGTGGTACAGTGGGGCTGCAAGATAGAGATGCCTCCTGAGGAAGAAGGGCGTTCTGCTGGCCTGTCTCCAGCTACTGTGGCTTAACAAAATGTGAGCAGATGGTTTCTGGACCCTCAAGTGCAGGGTTTCCACAGGCTCCCTCTGTATAACTCTGCAAGCCAGTCAGAGTCTCGTTGAGCCAACAAAGGTGGTGTGTCCTGGTCCTTTTGCTGCTGGCCCTGACGGCACAGACAGCACACCACCTGATCTTTAGCTTCCAGTACTAGTGGACCAGGCACCCTTCTGTAGGTGAAAGCAAGCCCAGAGCAAGGGTTCAATTCACCCCTGTGGATCTGTATGGAGCTGGAACTGTTGCTTTGCTCTGGCTGCTCATGCCTTATTTGCCGCCGATCAGGGGTGGAAACTCTCTCCTCACTTTGTTTTCGGTAGCCACGGTGAAATGCATTGAAACTAAGTACCATTTGCCTTCTAACATGAGGGTGTGTTGTACTCCTTAGCTGAGCACATTGAAAGGGAACCATTGACTGCAAAATAGACATATATGTAATAAATATACCGTCTAATGCCTTCTTTTAGTCGTCTTCATTGGCCAGACAGCAGGCTGACTCTTCCTCAGGTGGAAGACACCTTTCTTTTCTTTCTTTTCTAACCTGCTTCTGGCCAGGTTTTGGGAGTTCCTCATTGTCCCTGTGGGCACAGGCGCTGCCATGCTGCATCTCTTTTTTGTGGTAGAGCAGGGGGCTGTCCAGCCCATCAGCCACAGCCCAGGGACGGGGCGCTGCTCTACACCACCTTGGGTAGAAACAGGGCCAAGGCTGGGGACCTGGGTCACACTGAGGTCCACCCTGCAGCTGCAGGTGTGGAGGCAGCTCCCTGTGGGAATGCTGAAGCCACGTTTTGCTGGGATCAGAACCCCCACCATGTCGAGCTGAGGGAAGGCAGGGATGGGGATGCTGGTGTGCAGGAATGGCTGGCAGCTGGGAGCAGCTCAGCTTCTGTGCCCGCCGACAGGGCAGCTCACTTTGGGACAGCCACATCCCCATGTCTGTTGGGAAACACAGTGCCCCGTGTGATCCCATAGCTGCCACCTCTAGTAACGACAGCTGCTGTTCGTAAGGGCTGCTGCTGCAGCACTGGCAGCCGTGCGGGGGCTGTTCCTGTGCCAGATGCTCCGGAATCATTCCCTGAGCTTTCCCTGTGCGAGCACTGCACAAGTCTTAATGAGCCTTCCTGGCTCGGGGAGGGAGCAAGGGAGGTTCCCAGCAGGACGGGGGGTGAAAGGAGGCAATTAGGCAGCGCCCCATTGTTAGGGCAGAGGAGGTGGTGGGGACTTTGCAAGTGACCTCCTGGGGACAAGTATTGGCTGGCTTGACCTCGTTTGAGGGCACCAGGAGGCTGACACACTACTGGGAGCCATGACATGCAAACTCTGCTGAGGTTGCAGTTATTGGGGAGCACAGGAGATCCCCAAAGCCCACCCTGAAGTCGGGGGTCCCAGGATTGCCCATGTCCCTGGGAAGGCAGAGCCTGCATGGCCAGTGGTGCCATCTGGAAAGAGGGGCAGGGGCTGGAGGGGTTCATAAATGTCAACATTTTCTTTTCAAACTCAGTAATTAATTGTGTTTATCAGGCCATCAGGCCTGAAGGTTTCCCACTGCTGTGTTTGACTTGATCCTCTTCACTGCCGGACAAAACTGTTTGGGAGTGTGGGGTGGGTGGTATTTGAGTCTGGCTAAGCCCTTGGCTAGCAGAAAGCCCTCCAGCAGCGAGTCCTGCAGATTAGGAGAGGAAATGGCAGTCCCTTTCCTCTCCTAGAAGAGTGCTTACAGCCCCTTGGCAGGGAGACGGAGGACAGCACGCGGGTGGCATCCATCACACGCGCCTGTCTCCCACACCATCTCCTCTTGTGCCAGCTCCTGCTGAACTGCCACAGCTCAGAGGTGCTCCTTCCCTGTACTGCCCAGCTCTTGCCTCTGCTCCACCTTTTCCCCCGTATCCTGGGCATCTGGACACAACACAGCCAACCAGCTGAAGCACCTACCACAACCACAAAACCTTCTCCACACCACTGTTAAAAATTTCCTTCTTTACTCCCCCTCTTTCCCTCAAGGCTGACTTTGTTGCTCCTCATCTCTTCTGTGCACAACACGTTGTTTTCCAAGCAGCTGCCCTTAGAGAGACACGGGCTTCTCCTGAGTGCTCCTGGTTAATTTAGAAGCAAGCAATATGTGTAAGTCATTGTAATTACTCCTTGCAGCCAGCAACACTATTGATTTGTCATCTCCTCTACCTTTTAAGCCCTGTCGCAGGTTTTCAGCTCTTGCAAGGCTTGGCTTACCGAAAATAAATGGTCTCCTCCTCCTCAGACGGGCAAGAAGCAGACGTTGCTTCCTGCAGAGAGCCAGGGCAGGATGGAAATCAAATATTTATTTCTGCTCTTAATTTGTGTCTCCCATCCAGTTTCTAATCTCTCCCTAATGCCTTTGTTTCCTGAAGAGCCTTATGTGGAGGCAGTTGCTGGAAGCTTTTAAAAGGCTTGGGAAAATTCTACCAAGTTTTCCTGTGTGCCCCTAGGTCTGCCTAACTGTCTGTGAACCTCTGGGGGAGAGGAGCTCATCCTGCAGAAGTTTTGCCACCGGGCTCCCCCCATGCTCCTGTCCAGAAGTGACAGATCCACATCCTGAGGACATGTCTGGTATTGGAATCATGCCGGCATCATTTGGCAGGGATAAGGAGGGCAGCACCGAAGGCTCTGATCAAGCATCTCCTGGTGTCCCCTTTGTTTCTGTTTTTTGGAGAGGATTTACATGCAGTTTCATTGTGAGCTGGGTTTCCAGGCTCTGAAGGAGCCAACATCAGCTGCCAGGCTGTTGCCATCGTTGTTCATCTTCATACATTTCTCCTGCCTTGGCCAGCAGCCCCAGGAGCCCTCTCACAGTGCTTCTGCAGTTTTGATAGGAGGGTCCTCTGGATCTGTTTCCCCCCTCATTTAACCTCATTCTGAGTTTATGATCCCAGCAATGATTTTTGACATTTTCTCCTCTAAAAAATGTTGCACTTCTTAATTATGCTGCTGTTATTTGGGTGCACAAGCAGATGGCACCTGTTGAATCCTCTCCTCTTATTAATGGGAGTGTGAGCCTCCAGCTCAGAAAGGCTCTTGAACCAATGTTTCAGCTGAAGTACATGCTTTTCTTCAAAACCAGCCCTCAGCCTCGTGAAGATGTGCTGAAGGTGAGAGTGCTAACCTTTCCTTTATGGCATTAAATACCCTCCAGAAGGAGCAGTGTGGGGAGCAGCTCTGACTCAGAGAGGAGATCCCACCAGCATGCCAGCAGTGGGAAAACTCAGTCCTCTGGGTTTGTGCTCTGTTCCCCCCAAATATTGGTGAAGCTGTGCCTTTTGTAGGAGGAACAGCACCTACTGAGAGGCAAAAGCACCATGCAGACCTGGTCACGAATTGTTTGACAATAGGAGCTCCAAGAGCTGTGCCAGAACCATCTTGTGCCTAGCAAGGTCAGAAACTCATTACTAGTACTTAATTAGATTTATACTCAGTGTGGGTTCCTTGCTATCATGCTCTGAGCTAGAGGCCATGATTTCTCCCTTGTTTCTGCTTCCCTTCATGGAGAGGTGTTTTCCCCAGCCCACGTGCCCCACTAGCAGCATACTGCTCTGCAGTGGGGTAGATCAAAGGTGGCCAGACTGTGACACTATCCCCTGCCCCTCTGGGGCAACGAAACCAAACCCCTGTGGTGATATTCCTGTAATGCCAGCGGTGGGCCAGGCCAGCTCCCTTCAGCGATTCAATCCCAAGCATCCTGGGGAAGGTCACCTCATCCTGGGCTCACGGGTCCCATCCATCCCCCAGCAACCTCGCGCTCCACAGGAGGCTCGAACAGAAAACATCACGTTTATTGTTCACTATCAGCTTTACAAAAGAAACGTCCCAGCACGGGTGCCCGTCAGAGGCCCTTTTCACGAACGTGCAGTAGAGAAAGCGCGCGAGCGAGCAGGGGAGAGGGGGCAGCTCCTCAGGGTGCACGAAGGTCACAGTGTTCCCACTTGGCACGAGGGCTGCTCCCCATCCCCGCCGTGTCACCCCAGAGGGCTGAGCCACCCCAGCACTGGCAGAGACCCTGGGTGGGGGGATGGGGAGTGGCAGGGCTGTCTCTTCTGCCAGCTTTGCCTTCCCCAGGGGCAGGGGCAGCTGTCACCCAAAGTGGGACTTGGGGTAGGGGGGAACACTGGAAGCTGAACACTGCATTGAGCGACCATGAGAGCCCCGAAATAACCCTCCCACCCCACCCCCAGACACACACACGTGCACATACACACACACTCACATATCCAGATGTCGGTGACCACGCAATGTGGAAACAGCGTATTCTCAGGCACTCCACAGGGAAAACACCAGCCTGCTCTTTCACCCTCCCAGTTTCAAGGCCAGGAGCAGCCCAGTTCCTGGCAAGGAGCAGCTAAAGAAGGGGCAGTGGCTGGAACCAAGGGCAGTAGCCCAATCTAGTACCAAAAGACTGGGGGATGTATTGCAGGGCTCCTCTAACTGCCACCATCCTCCATCTCTCTTTTTCTCGCTTTTGCTCCCTTTGATGGCAGTGCTGCACTCTTTCCCCCTCGGCCAGCGCTGGGGGAGATTCTTTGCCCCTTTCCCCCCATTCCCTTGATGGCTGACCCATCCCCCAGCTTGAGGTGGTGGGGAGTGCTCTCTTCCCGCTGCCTCAAAAGCCTGGCTCCCCTCGGGCAGCCCTGCCCAGACAGGCA
The DNA here is from genome assembly GCA_013400315.1 of Bombycilla garrulus. Classification (NCBI taxonomy): domain Eukaryota; kingdom Metazoa; phylum Chordata; class Aves; order Passeriformes; family Bombycillidae; genus Bombycilla; species Bombycilla garrulus. Next base: position 71,004 of record VXBU01014129.1, read on the forward strand.
GCAGAGGCAGGGAAAGGGGTGCGGGGGTGGGTGCTGTGCCACTGACCCTCTGCCATTCTCCCTCAGCTTCCCTGGAGCCACATTTGAAAATCCAGGGCAGCAGGAGAAGGATGGGGCTGGAGGTGAGATCCTGGAATGCAGGCTCATGAAACCAGACAGTGAGGTTGCTATAAATAAATAAGGAAAGGGGATGTGTTCAGGTGATGCCTGCACCCCGGCACCCCACCGAGGCTGGACTGCACTCAAAGTAGATGGAGTTCTCCTTCCTACGCCCCGTTAGGTCTGACGAGGACCCTCACCACACCAAGGACACCTGCAAGTACAGTGAATTCCACCCAAGACAGAAGTGGGGCAAGATAAGACTCCGGAGCCAGCCTGCCAGGAATGAGGACAAGTCACAGCACCAGCACAGGGACAACAGGGAGGCTTCCAGGGGCCCCTCTCCCTCCTGGGACACCAGCACGGGGGCTCAAGCATTGCCCCAGTGAGGCTCACTGGTCTGGGAGGGGAGAAAGGGGCTCCCTGCTTCGGGGCTGCCACCGGGCTCCTTGGCGCTGGGGACAGGGCTGGGGCCACTCATGCCTTCCTCCCTTCCTCGCAGGCGGCAAAGCCCGCCTTGCTGGCCCCTCCAAAGACCTCCACCGCCTGGTCATCCCACTGGATCACATTCCCTTGGAGGTGGGAAGTGCAGTTAGCCAAGCCCAGGATCTCTGCTGGAGCCAGCATGTGGTCCCACACGCCAAACTGCGCCAGCTCTCCCACGAAGGCCTGTGTGGCATCAAAGCGGCCCCCCAGGGTGTCCTGGGAAAGAGCAGGAGAGGTGGTTGGACAGGGGTGGAGGGAAGAGGAGGAACATGCATCCAGCGGGAAACAACAAGGGGGAGAGGAGGAAGTTCGGGGAGAAGCAGACAAGGTGCTTGATGGCAAGGAGGGGACAAATGCATGGAAGAGATTCAAGAAGACGAGGCAGGGAGGTCAAAGGGATGGGGAGAGGGAAGAGAAGACAATGAGGGCACGTGGCCTGCCTGGAGGCCGGATGAACAGGCAGGAGAGCCGCTGCCCTGCTGAGCGCTCCTGCCCGTACTGCCCCCTCCCCTGGCCCCAGCTGGGGGCTTTTCCCCCCAGCCAGTTCCCACTAGAGCGATGCTAACTGGCAGCTCTTGGTGTCGAACTGGTACCTACCTGCTCCTGCCCCAGGATGATGATGCCCTGGGGCCGGATGGAATGCCAGGAGGCCAGGTTCTCACCGGCACCCCGCTGTTCACCATCCTGGTACGCTGACCACTTGCCGTCCCGGGTGGTCCATGCCACGCAGACGTGGTGCCAGGCCTTGTCCTTCAGACTCAGCGGCAGCTGGGCAACCTTGGAGAGAAGAGCAAGATCCCAGTGCTTGGTGGGACTGCTGGGGAACCCCCGGGTCTCCTCAACCCCTCATGGAGCAAGCAGTGCACCCCCATGGTGGTGCTGGCATCCCAAAATCCACAGACATCCAGATGTGCTGCTTCTCCCTCTCAAAAGTCACCTCCATGAGCCATCATCCCAATCCTCCTGCCTCCCACCATAAACCTAGGGCCCCTTCCTCCCAGCTCCCCCACACCAGTACCCCCAGGAAGATAATTTCCCAGGGAGATTGAAACAGGGAAGATGAGGGCAGGGTTTCCCCTTCTGCTCTCCTGCAACTAGGCTGACCTTGTCATTGATGAGCAGCTCCAGGGGGTTAGAGCCCCACTCCAAGAGCACGATCTCGTTGGCTTGGCTCGGGACAGAGTAGGAGAATGGGGTGCCAATGCCTGCCAGGGCCTTGGACTTCAGCCACATGCAGATGGTGAAGGCGTAGAGCTCCGGTAGGCTCTTCTTCATGCGGGCATACATGTAGTTGTTCTGCACCGGGATGGTCACCTTGAAGGCATCAGGAGGGCTGTAGCCCAGTGGTCCTATGTGTCAAGGACGGGGAGGACAGAGGAAGGTCAGCACCTGCAGTTGGGATGAGGGTGACCTGTCCTGGGGCTCTCCTGGCCATGTACCTCAGGGTAGGAACCTTCCTCCCCACCTCCATCCCCGCCGGGTGCGACTCACCGTGCTCCAGCTCCGTCACCCGGTTCTGGAGGGAGTTCAGCTCCTTCTCGATGTTGTGCTGCTGCTGGCTGTGGTCAGTGCTGGCGGCCTGGCGCTCCTTCTGCAGGGTCAGGATCTTGGAAAGGAGCTGCTCCTCCAGCTGCTCCATCTTGGTGTGGAGGGCATCACGGGCGAGCGTCGGGGCAGTGGGTGCTGAGCCGTTGGTGCGGCCTGGCAGCTCCTGCTGCATTTGGCGGCAGCCACGATGGCAGGAATAGGAGGCACAAAAGAGAAAATTCAGCACAGTGTCACTGTAAGAGCTTAAATAAAGACATGCTCAGCCTGCAGCACTACAGGGAGTGCTGGGATGACAGTCCTATATCCGCACTGGGGTCTTCTCCAAGAGCCTCCATCTGACTTTGTACCTTCCCCCTCAGAGCCCCCATTGAGCTCATTACTGTAAAATGAAGCTTGGCTGCTCTTAATGACTTTCTGCTGCTTCAGAGACAGAGGAAGGACGGGATGTTTGGGTCATCCCTTGGCTCTGCTCCTGCAGGCAGCCTCCCACGATGAGGAAATGATGTGGGCAGGGCCTTGGAGCTCCCGGCCGTTCCTGCCGCTCGCTCGTGAGGCTGCTTACCTATAGCCAGCACGTTAACATCGCTTAATGGGGCTGTAATCCTCTTAGCCGAGCTCAGCTGCAAGCGGGGGTGTGTGCACGTGTGCCAGGTAGCTCTCCATAAGCCAACCTCTCCCGGACCATCAGGATGCCAGGGAGAATTGCATCCCGACTGGCGCCAGGCTGTCGTGTGCCTGGTCCTCAAGGCATGAGCCATCGCCCGGGGACATTGAGCTTGCCTTGTCCCATCAGGGTTAACACTCAGGCCAAAACTCTTCCCATGGCAAATCCAACGTGGTTGCTGGTGAAGATGCTCCCAGCTGCTATTGCACTCTGCAAAGACCCCAGACCCCACCTTACTGGGAGACCCCATCCCAGTGGGAGAAAACCTGGAGAAAGCCATGTGCAAGGGAGAAAACGACCCTTTGCCATGCTCCTGGAGTTTCTCTGCAAATAGGAGCCCTCTCCTTTCCCCGTGTCCCTAGTGCATTAGTGTCTCTGCCATGGGCTCTGAAAGGTGATAACCCCCTTCTCTGTGTTGCCAGATCTTCCCGAGGTGCTGGAGCAGCTATGGAGACCCTTGCCTTGGCTCCTCCGGCGTTAGGAGATCTGCAGGGCTGCTTCAGCCCTGGACATTCACACGGCTTGTGCTGGCAGGACACGGGAGATACCATCCCTCTCGATCTGAACAGCCTCCCACCTGCCTCAGAGCTGGCCTGAGGGAGGTCAGCACGCTCACCTGTGGCTGTGGCTTCCTGCTTTTCTTCTGTCTTACATCCAGCTTCTCCAAGCTGGACAGGACCTGATAATCACGCACACAAAGCTGAAGGGGAGGGACGCCTGCCCATGTCACCTCGAATCTTTGCTATCCATCATGAACAACAGAGGGGAGGGCAAGGCGGGAAGAAAATCAGGTTTGGCTGGGCAGGATGCAGCCTTGGCGGATGGGAACAGCAGGGAGAGGAAAAGTGAGAAGATGGTGTTGGTGTGAGCGCAAATGTATCCACTCTGGGCAACAACATGCTCTGGCTACAAATAAAATGGAAGCTGTGATGGCCCAAGGCCTGGAAGAGCTGCCAGCAGGGTCTGCCAGGGCAAACCCACAGGTTGTGAGGAAAACCAACCTGGGAAAGCAAAACCCAGCACGAAAAGAGAGGTTGTGCTGGGGACATCTGCCAGCCCTGACCAAATGCCAGCTCTCACTGCCAGCTTGCTCCAAGCAGCACTAGGGATGCTCTTAGAGTGAGAGCAAAATCTCTCTGGTGAGGGAAAAGTGCCCAGCAAAGAGCATCCTACCTTTGGTCTCCATAAAATTGAAGGATTAGCCAATGGGAAAGGGGCTTTAACTCTTGCTGGTGTTTTTTTTGTTGTTGTTTGTTTGTTTTTTATTTGTTTGTTTGGGTTTGTTTTGTTTTGTTTTGTTTTACCTTTGAAGGGGTCTTGGGGATCCACTGGATGAAAGGCAGGGTAGGGATGGCAGGAGGGAAGGGAAGCGGGAAGGTTAATTCTCATCCTCCTGGCAGGGATAATTCCCACCTGCGGCTGTCTGCATTTGTACCCAAGCTGAGCTGGCTGCACTGGCAGGAGGCAGCACAGGTGGGATGGGGTTGCCTTTGCCTCTGTGACCACATCCTGTGGGCTCCAAGAGCTTTTCTCATCCTTTCAGGCCGCCTGGCTAGAGCGGAGGCTGGCACGCTCCTGTCTGCCGCACGCTTTGATTGCTCGAGCTGCGGGTTTGGAGCCTACGTCCCTGCTTTCATGCACGGCTCCATCTGTTAATGATGAAAAAAGAAAAAGCTGGGAGATTTTGTCACTCTCACTAGCCCCCGATAGCCTGCCCTACATTATCCAGTAGTGACTGAGTACTTTTTTTTACCTCCCTCTTCCTCCTGCTTTTCTCCCTGCTGCTATTTTCTTCCCTTTGTAACTTTTCTCCCTATGGATTTTCCATATCTCTGGCTTTGGAAAATCTCTTCCTGATGCTTCTCTCCATGTACACACACTGTGTCTTTCCCCTTTCGGTCACTTTCTTCCTCTCTCCCGAGTTTTTCCCCACCTAGCCCTCTCTCCAGTTCTTGCTGGTCCTTCCAAGCTGGCAGCCAGGGCGCCGACAGCTGGAGCCAAATGGCCAACTGAACCATCGCTGACCCCACGTTCCTTCTGGAAGGGATTGTATCCAGTACCCTCATCTGACAGGGTTTCAGGGCCATCCCAGCAAGCACCATGGGTATCCCCGCAGACAGGCGATGGCTGGACAGGAGACTAGATTCCCCGTTCTACCCCGTGCAGCCGAGTTGTGCCGGATGATCCCCCTGACGCCAAGCCAGGCTGCATCCCCGAGCCACGATCCTCATCTCTGAGCTGCCGCTCCAGCCTTTCTCACAAGGCAAATAATTTGCAAAATTATTAATGGTTGATGTGCAGCTGTTATTTACTGGTGACCTTTGGGGAGGGGAAGGGGGGGAAGCGCCTTCTCCCTGCCTGTTCGGCAGGCGCCCGGCTTCCCATCTGCTGCCGCACAGGCAGCAGGGGAGTGGGCAGTGGCTGTGGGGGAGGCTTGTTCCACGCTTTTTGGCCACCAGAACCGGCAAAAAAAAGATTGAAAGATGCCAGGTATTATTAATCACGTTAAATGTCAGCGGCTGGCAGGGGGTGGGGAGGGGGAGGTGGG